>JARQZK010000784.1:450000-489464 GCA_030704885.1 Cynegetis impunctata | reverse complement strand
CATACCATATGCCTCAACTCGATGGATTGCCAGAAACGGAGATAGTGGGTAATGAGAGGTACGATATGAAAAACACACAAATGTAATTACTAATTTAATTTTTACATATGTTCAATCTGTTGTCCGTTTACTTCGAGACATTTTTGAAGTCGATTCAATGTTTCCCGTTGCACATTTTCAATTACTTCTGGACTGATAAGTCTTATTTCCTGCCTGATTCTCTCTTTTAGATCATCAATATTATTTGGTCTATTCAAATAAACTTTAGACTTCAAATAACCCCATAAGAAAAAATCCAATGGGGTTATGTCCGGTGATCTTGGCGGCCACTCAATCGGACCTCTCCGTCCTATCCATCTGTTGGAAAAAGTTGCATCAAGAAATTGTCGAACAGCGATTGAATAGTGAGGAGGTGCTCCATCTTGTTGAAACCATATCTCGTTATTAGGTATGTCAGGATCTTGTGGGTTAGGAAACAAAACAGCTAAAGCCGGAATGAGTTCGAACTCATGGTATGTTCACAAAAAGTGATAAGAATTTATCGTAGAATTGTAAAGTGAAATAATATACAGGGTATTACCTTTAAAAAAACTAATGACAAAGCCATAGCTCTTGAATGAGACACCCTGTATACAAAATTTTTATTGCGAAAATTGCCCAAATGAAAATACTAATCGACCTGTCCGAGGATTTTAACATGAAATAGAAACCTAATTTTTTAATGAATTTGTTCCTTTCATCATGAAAGCACTGTATATAAATATATATATATATATATATATATATATATATATATATATACATATATTTATATATATAAATATATATATATATATATATATATATATATATATATATATATATATATGTACATATATATATATATATATATATATATATATATATATATATAAATAAATATATATATGTACATATATAGATATATATATATATATATATATATATATATATATATATATATATATATATATATATATATGTACTATATATATATATATATATATATATATATATATATATATATATATATATATTATATATATATATATATATATATATATATATAAATAAATATATATATGTACATATATAGATATATATATATATATATATATATATATATATATATATATATGTACATATATATATATATATATATATATATATATATATATATATATATATATATATATATATTATATATATATATATAATATTATAATAATATATATATATATATATATATATATATATATATATATATATATTTAGATATATATATATATATATATATATATATATATATATATATATATATATATATATGTATATATAATATATATAATATAATGTACTTCCTGAAGTATGTATCAGGGAGGCTGGCTTTGAGTTATGGGGATGAACTCCTTCAGCCAGATCAGAGGATACACTTGTATGTAAAAGTGCAATATATGGATGAATGAGATTTGTTGTATGCAATTATATTTTTGCATTATATTCTCTCATAGCCCGTGCGTCCACTAACGATCTTGTTCTTGTACATTGCTATTTTATATCTAGCAGTAACTGATTAATTACTTGTATGCATATGTTATATGCACTCATTTCAGTTTTTGTTAGTTTATGTATATTATGATATTTCAAATTAAATTTTTTGGTATCATATTTGCGTGTTCTGAAGTTGATAATAATTCATCCGGGTTTTAGAAAACTATCATAAGCACTTCATATATGCAGACCCCTCTCGATATTAATATTTTATCATTGTTGTATACAAGTCTCTGTATATTGAAGTTTTAAAATTATCCTTCATGTCCTCTTTTGCTCCACATAAGCTGTTTGTAAACCCATCTCAGCCTCTGATTTCTTCATGGTTTAATTTAATAACTATTTCTTTAACATCTCCATTCAGTGTTTAGTTATTTAACTTTTTTTTTTATTCTTTCATTTAAGTTCATTCTCCACTCATACTGTGCTTTGATTAATTTCTAACGTTAAGTGAATTGTTGAACTTATACCGCCAAAATGCACTTTTTAAGCATCATTAACCAACGTACAAATTATCAACCCATTAATTCAATTTGGAGGGAGTTTTGGAGTTCAAAAATCTTACAAAAATCGCTTTTTTTGAACTCTACGCACCCTCAAATTATCCCTAGAAGGCTGAGCTCTAGATGTGTTATTCATCATTAATTTTCAAATATTTCGCCTCTGGTTTTGAAATTTTCAGCTCATGCACCACTCTAGAATAATCTGGGCTAATATAGGTCATTTATTTGACACCGTGATTCCTTTATTACCCTTTGAAGTTCCATTTTTATATAAGTCTATATGTGCTGTACCATCGGATAGCATCCAAGTAACATTGGACACTTTTAATGATTTCCACATTAACTTTTCAACAGTTCACAGTCGAAATTGAAACGAATCGCAGTGTTGCATTTTTGGACACTAGGCTTATTAGAACTGCAAACAATACAATAATATTCGATTGGTACCAGAAAGAGTCTGCTTCTGGGCGATTTATAAACTATTTTTCTTATCACCCGAGCAGCCAAAAATACAATATGGTGATCAATACGAGGAAAAGAATCACACATATAAGCCATGAGAGACTGCTGAAACCAAATTTGAAAAGGCTGTTTAATATATTAGTCAACAATGGTTATCCTACGCACATACTCAAGAGATTGATTTATAATAACAATAATTTAGATGTACCAACTGAGGAGGACAATATACAAACAAAATTCAAAAAACTTTCTTTTGTGGAAAAGTTATCGCCTCAGATAATAAGTTGTTTCAAAAATTTTCCACACATACAAATAGCAAGATACAACATAGTTTAATATTTGGATTTGTTTTCTAAGATTAAAGATAAAACACGTTTACAATACCATAGTAATGTCATTTATGAAATTTCATGTGGAGTGTGTTGTGGTTGCTATGTTGGAGACATCAAAGTGGATTAAACAAATATTTACACAACACAAGAGTGATTGCTGATAAAAACTCTTGTGCAATCGTAGAACATCATCAAATCACTGGTCATTGCTTTGATTATGACAACGTGAAAATATTAGAGATAGAAAACAATTATTAACCCTCTCGCTCACCTTGTCCGCAATTGAGGACAACCTACTTTGGATTTTTTCCAATGAGGTGCCGCTTGCTCTTACTTCTTTGTCACATTGTTCTCACTTGTGGAAATCATATACTTCCAAATGAATATATGTGCTGCCATTTACAAGCTGATGGAAAAAAAATTCATTCATTTGAAATATAGGTTTCCGTAGGGTAGCTGTGACAGCAGTGTAGCGCTCTACTGTTTATTTTTTTGTTAGTTATATTCGTTAGACCACGTGTTTGAAAACTGTTTGTTCACGTTCACAATAAGTGTAGACTTGTTCCAAAGTAATTGTGTTTGGTGATTTTTGTGCATATTGTAATCAGCGAGTTTTGAAAGTATGGTGTCCTAATTTGAGGACATTGTGAGCTAGCGGTAAACGCAACATCTAGGTAAATATAACAGCACTTTCATTTTTTTTTTGCAAAAGTTAAATTTTATACATTTTAGTACTTCGAAAATGGACCATTCATGAAATACCATACCCTGTAATGTTATTTTAATAAAACATATTAATATTTTACCCTCTGAACATATTTCTGAAAATTGTTTGTCTTCCATCAGCTCATGATGTCCTCAATTGGGGACATGTCATAGTGCCCCAACGGAGCATTTTGAAAATCTGAATTTAACATCAAAAATTTTCAAAAAATTATAAGTTACATCACAGTATATTTCAGATTTTTCGCTCCAATAGTTTTAATTCGTGACCGAGAGGGTTAAAGCAGATTGTTCCTCGAGATGTGCCACATCAAGAAAAATTAAAATTCTATTAATTTCATATCAGATGTAAGGCAGTTAAGTAACATATAGTGTAACATTTCAGAGCTTATTTAAATATCAATCACTCTGTAGTGTTGTTTTTAAATCATTGTCCCTTTATAAGTGCATTTGTTTCTTTATAAGTGATGTTTCCTATGATTATTCTCGTTTCGAACATGTTGTTGAACGTTCGTGTTAATTTATTTAGTGACTGACTTTGTGTATTTGTATGTAGATTGGTTTTTTTCTGTCGTCTGTTTTTTCAACTGTTGGTATTTTACATTTGTAGATTTTCTCCTGAGGAAGTCAATAATTAATTGACCAAATATAAAGATTATAAACGAATAAGTTTTTTGTCACTAGATCGCTTCCTGTTATAACTTTTTCTTTCAACGTACCTATAATACGGTCGATTTTTAATTCTATAATATATATATATATATATTGAAAAATCCTCGAAAATAGTGGTCCGGTAGATCTAAAACGAACATAACAACTACTCCCGCACCTCACTGTTTACTTTCGATACATTGCACTTCCTCAGTAACTCTAAAATTGATGAGGTATACGATAACATATTATTATTTTTCTATTGTTAAATTAAAGTGGTCATCTCTCAGTAATCATCCTTTAAATTCCGGCTACTATTTTTTAAGTTATTCAAGTATCTCATTCTCTAAGTTAGTCACCACACCCAAACTGGAAAGCTTCAGGGCACGCCTTGCCAACACTCCCTGACAGAGTGGAGTTCGCCTTATGGGATATTAACACGCATATATCCCCACAACAATTATACCGTATTAGCTCCAAAGGGGTGTCCATAAATACAAGAAATTGTGAATTATTTTTTGGTAAGAAATGTGTTTTTTTTCGTTAAATTCGGTTGGAGTATTTAAATAGAATTTTATGTACGAAAACGAATATCACCCTAATCACAATATCTACTGCATTGATAAACCTCAGCATATAATCTTGAAATTATTCAAAAATTTGTTGGATTTGTCCGTTACTTTGTGATAGGTAATACATTTTCAAATATACATGAGAAACAATTCACTTTGTTTTTTATCACTATTTTTATTAAATTGCATTCTGAATTCGCTTAAAAATATAGTAGTACTACGAAACTGCAGTCGCAAACAATATAATGAAAATAGTGATAAAAAACAAAGTAAATTGTTTCTTACTTATATTTGAAATTATTTGTTTCCTCGAAATATATCATGGAGAATTCATTTTCGAATACTTCACTATTATTCTAAGGAGCAATAGATACGATCGAGTATGTGATCATTATTTATAATTCCTCATCATATACTCCTTCATTTCATACTGCGATAATTCATAACTGTGAATATTCATCTTGTGGAATACTAATATACTCAATTTTATGTTTGTCTGGAGGTTCCGGAGACATAACTTACTTAACTTCTGATCTAAATATATTACTTCCTGTTCGGATACGTATATTCAACTGGCATAGTAAGCTGCAGGATGAATTCCAGTAAAGTCTTCTTTTAATTTTATTGCAAACAAGTCAAAAGTGAAGAATTACCATTTATAATTATATGTCTATATCTAGTGATTTTGTAGAGTTTTTAATTCTAACAATTTCTCTATGTTCATGGAATAGAATAATATTCTGTTTCATCAAATCAATATAACTTTGTAATATTGTAATATTGTAATTAAAATAAAATGAAAAAAACACTAGGCTTGATTCCACTAAAAAAGATTTATTTATACTCGGCATATATTTCAGGTTACTAGCCCATTCTCAAAAGTTAACAAATTAAAATTGACATTGCAACAATCTAAATATTTAAGAACAGATTTAATAAGTGGGGATATTCTGAGGTCCAGTTAATCATTCTTGATAGGTCAGTTCTTGGAGTTGGCCGACGTAATTTCCAAAGCTTCACTGTCTCTTGTAGGGACATCGGCACCTGATTAAAGGAACACAAACCATTAATCATCCCAAGTAAGAACGTCACTAGAATTTCCGACCATTGTATTCAGGACAACCATTTCATAGATTCAGATAACCCGGAGATATTACGCTCATTAAATAAAGGAGTAAAGATGGACCTTCTAGAAGATTTGGAAATTACATCGGCCAACTTCAAGAACTTATCTATCACGAAAGATCAACTGGACCTCAGAATATCCCCACTTATTAAATCTGTTCTTAAATATTTAGATTCTTTGAAAAAAAAAAAGATGAAATGATTAAAAACCTCTGCGCTTTAAGGTCTTCGTTTTGGGATTATTTTCCAGTACCCGACAAAAAAAGAACTAGGTATCAGACCTTTTCAACATACCTGTAACTATTCATCAAGTTTTTGGGCGAATGTATAGAAAGATTAAGAGGAAATATGAACTGAAATATTTACTACTCTTCTTAACCACATACCCCTGTAAAAAAGACCATCTGCTTAGACATACAGAAACAGATTACAAGTGGAATCCGATTTGAGAATACCTAAGTAACGTCAACCCGAATATCACTAATTTATTTGCAAAAAAGCAACAACAAGCTTCACATTAAGAATCGTAAGCAAGCGCATGTATAATAATGGAAATAACGTACGTATTTTTTATTAAAATAAAATATTTTTATCTACTTTCATTTAGTAATATGAATTTTAAGGTTCTATATATTGTTTTGTAAGGGCACCTATTACACAACTAGTGCTGTAATAGATGCCTTAACTAGTGCTGTAATGAACAAAAAAACCGGTTTTATTAACATTTTGCAGTTAAATGAAACCACTCTTTTTAGAAGACTGAATTATTTATTATTAACAATTATAAAATTAATTATCAATTATTATTATTATTGCCGCTGCTTCTATATCAGAGGATAAACTTCCATCAGAATCGCTCATTTTGAAAAACGCTTTTTATATTTTTGGATTTGTTAGACAAAGTTTCGACAGTAAGCATGCGAAACATTAACCATGCAAAAGATAACATAAAAAACTTGATTAGTATACTTAATAGCAGGTGCATTTTCATTTTTGAAAATGCCTTTTGCCAAATATTTCTATTCATAGATGAAAGTGGATAAAATTTGCTACATTAAATTCTAAGTGTAAATTCATACACTCGATGATCTAGACAACTTTAATATCTGGTGTAGTATCTTTACAACACTAATTTTTACAACAGTAATATTGTAAATAACCATTTTGTATGTGTAGTAATAAAAGAAATAGTCCGAAATTTATTTCTGTTTTTTTTATGAAAAGGGGGTCCATGATAATTGCGTTTGGATTACCCGGGATCCATGTCTTAAAAAGGTTAGGAAACGCTGATCAACAGTGTTAGAGTTTCACCATTTTATTACTTTTTTTTCTTTAGGGCTCATACCTATTAATTTATCTCTACAGCGTTACCATATTTCAAATTGAAGCGAAATATCCCGAAGACATCAGGAGCTGTAAAAAAAACCTAAAAACATCTTGAAATTTCAATACCCTGTACATCGGTAAAGAAGCGTAGGTGGAACATAACCGACAGCTGTTTCGATCTCATTAAATTTGATCAAGGTTGCCTATTCTAGTAGGAACAGTGCGATCAATAAACAATCACAGGAAGCATTGCCCACCTCGATCGGAAATGTATGAAATCACGGTGCAATACAAACGTATTAATCTGGGTGGAACGATACATTTAATAAATCAGTATTTGTGTAGTGTTTCTTTTCTGTGGATATGTCCCAAGTTAATGACCACGAAATATACTCTGGACAAATATAAATGATTATCATGGAAATTCCATCAGGATATATCTATTCGTCTGTTCCTAACTGGCGTGATATGAGTACGGAACAAAAATAGATTGGAGACTTTCTTGAGTAAGCAGGATTGATGAGTATTATTAAGATCTTAACAGCTGTCAGGTGTTATTGAGTTGAATTGATTTATCCCTTTTCGGTAATCCAATATTATAATTTCAGAAAATGCGGAGTTCAAATTCGTCAAATTGTATAACCTAAGCGAATAAGCTTCTTCTACATAAAAATTGGTTTAGGTATAAATATATATATATATATATATATATATATATATATATATATATATATATATATATATATATATATATATATATATTATATATATATATATATATATATATATATATTTATATATATATAAATATATATATATATATATATATATATATATATATATATATATATATATATATATATATATATATATATATATATATATATATATATATATATATATATATATATATATATTTAGGATTGTTTGTTCTTGGGTTTGGTAGGCTCTTTCAACATATCAAATATTTTTACATTGTTCATGTATTTTAACGTTTCGACTGTCATTGTTTTTATCAGAACACTTTTTAATTTTATATTGCTTCTCACACTCTCACACAAAATTCTTATAAAATACTTGTGCACTCAAAGACAGTGCGCTGTATATATATATATATATATATATATATATATATATATATATATATATATATATATATATATATATATATATATATATATATATATATATCAGGGGCGGCTATTCAACGGCGGCTAAGGAGGCTAAGCCTCCTCCTCAATAATATTCCGTGTATCACTAATATATTATATTGAATAGTCAGCATTCAGCATATTCATATTAATCAAAATCATATTATTTTATGCACCTACCTTCCTTTCAACCTACATTATATAATGGTATTTACATTTACTGCATTTCATTCATTTCAAGATTTGTGGCAACGCTGCGGAGGCTGAGAAAGGTATATTCTCAACGTTCATTATGCCTACCACAGAAAAGCATACTGCCAATGAATACTTCATTGCAATAGAAAAGCAAAACACATGTAAATGGCAACACCGATGGAGCCTGAGTCTCATACCATGTCGACCAATCACAACTATAGAATTTCGGGTAAAATCGAGTGAATTCGTTGGAAAGCATTAATTTAATCGTAGTGTGATCGTAGTGACTAATCGACGAAAACAGCTTGTTTACTTATATTGCTCGCGTATTGTTTTAAAATGAGTTTGGTTACTGAAGTTAATTTCAAAAATGTCAATGGTGACTTAGTGGAATATTTGTTATCCTATAACTTAAGTGCACTAAGTTATGAGGATAAAGTTTTGATAAAAACATTGCGACTTACCCCTGAATTAAACAATTTGGTGCAGCGTAACAGACAACAAAACCGCGGTTTTAATACAAGAAATTATTAGAGAAATCCTTGCCTAACCGGATCACAGGTAAAAAATAAATTATTTTGTTGGCAGTGTATACTTTTTACTAGGGAAAATGTCTCTGTTTGGGGCCGCTTAGGATTTGACGATTTAAAAAATTTATCACGTTCTTTGGAAAGGCACGAAAAATCCCAGGAACATGTCGTGTCGCGGATCAAATTTAAAATGCTTGGAAAACAAAACATAATTAATGTTATTGATACTTTCTGGGCAATAATTGATTAATTCCTCGAATAGGTAACAAATTCGTTAAGTGGGTAGGTAGGTACCTATTTTGTAAAAAAAAGAAAAATTTGATGAATAGATGAATTGATTAATTGGCTGAGAAGAGTTTTTGTGAATATTGTAAATAGGAGTTGTAGGTCACAAGGCAGACACTCGAAAGTGAAAAAAAAAATTTTCCGAACAAATTAATAGCTTAGGGTGCTTGTTTTACTTTGATTTTTTTTAAATTATAAGGCGGTTGACCTTGAAATCCTAAAAATTTTCGCCTATGGTGTATTTATTAACACCTCTTGTAGCCTCCTTAAACCAAAACCTCACGAGCCGCCACTGATATATATATACATATATATATATATATATATATATATATATATATATATATATATATATATACATATACGTATATGTATATATATATATATATATATATATATATATATATATATATATATATATATATGTCGAACGTATTCATATCATTTTATTGCTCGTTGAAATGGTGAATTGAAAAATCCAAGCACGATACTCATGTTTCCTAAGAATGCAGCAGGCTGTTACCTCTTTAGAGAAACGTAACTCGTACCACGCGATATATTATCAGCCTTGAATTTAATTTTGCACGTTTCATATATCTACAAACGGAAAATGGAAAACAAAAGCAGGTTCGAGAAATCTTTCCGGTTTTCATATTACTGCATTGTTCTCTATACTCCTACGGAAGCAAGCATCAAATGAACACAGCATTGCAAAGACTATAAAGCAATATCACGAAATTTTCAATTCTCAATAGCATACATTGAATATTTGGATAATGTACATGGTACTATACCGATCAAAAAATGAATACTTAACTAAATATTAAGAAGAAATAATAAATTAATTGCTTCATATAATCTCATTATTCAATTATATTGCTGCTATATTTTAACAAATTGACTTAAGATTTTGTAATGAAACTGAATAGTGCATAATACAATAATTATCCAGTCAATTCTTTTAAATGATATGATGCCCTAATAAAAATCATGCTTATCACTTGGAGAATAAACACTAATTATATCATTTCATATTTCAATATCTTTAGTACAATGAGGTCCGTACTTGATTAAAATGCATAACAATATTATTAAAAAAACTATATCGCAGCGAGCTGCATTAGAAGAGCTGGTTTTCATAACGTATCCATTTAAAAAAATATATTCAATAAATTATGATTTTTTTTCCGAATAAAAAAATGCGCCCTGTCATGTGTATGTAAGCAATATTTATTTCCTCCCCGGGGAATCAACCCTCTAACCAATTCGTAATAAAACCAATCACATCCAAGGTATCACAAGAAACTACGTAGTTACAAACTTTCAACCCTATTACTATAAAATTGCGCACTTGATCGTGTAAACAAGATTTATTTCCTCCTCCGGGGGGTCAACCCTCCAACCAATGCATATAGAAATAAATACCATTCAAGATATCATACAGAACTATCTAGATACAAACTTTCAACCCTTTTGCTAACAAAATTGCGCCTTCTGTCGTGTAAACAAGATTTATTTCCACCCCAGGGGGATCAACCCCTCAACCAATTCGAACCAAAAACAATTCCATCCAAGATATCATGCGAAACTACCTATCTACAAACTTTCAACCCTATTGCTTTAAAATTGCAACCGTTATCGTGTAAACAAGATTTATTTTTCCCCCAGGGGGATCAACCCCTCAACCAATTCGAATCAAAAACAATCCCATCCAAGATATTATGCGAAACTACCTATTTACAAACTTTCAACTCTAATGCTTCAAAATTGCGACCGCTATCGTGTAAACAACGCTAAAATACATAAGCTTATACATACATACATATGAACATGAACATATATATATATATATATATATATATATATATATATATATATATATATATATATATATATATATATAGATATATATATATATTTATTCGAATTGTTGTTGCCTGTGATTTATTTTTAATCTCTTGACAATTATTAGCAATAACAGGCTGGTTGAATCTTAAAAAACTCGATTTAATTAATAAATTGACGTTTCATTACGATATTGGTAATTGAAATTTCTTTGACATTTATTGATTCGAAAAAATTTTTTAAAAAGACAAGGCTGCTTTGTCTTGCTAATTACTTATTATATGCTATTCAGTCTAATATTAACATTCAAAATAGTTATCATTAGATGGTAAGGGAAACCAAAGAAACTTTACCTACGTAAATGTTTTGAAAATAAAAATAATAGGGTACTATTTATCTAACAACAAAGAAATTAGTCATGGGAAAACATTAAAGATGTGGAGTAGAATTATCGGTATAGTACGTTTATATGGAAAGTAGCCGTTGACACGTGTTTTCGGACTCTTTGGTCCTCATCAGAACGGCGTAGCTAAGTATTGGATTGAAAATTTTGGAGATGAAAATAGTTTAATAAATAAAATCCTCTGTTATGGAAGAAAATCACTTATTTGTGGTTTATTGTTTGAACTCTCCGGTATGGGAGATTTGGTCAAACTTTGCCACGGAGGCGATTAATTCCATCCGAGAGATCTCAGAAAGAGTAAATTAATATTAAAAAAGAAAATTAGTTTTGGGAAAATATTAAACAAGTAAAGCAAAAATTATCGGTATAGTTCGTTTATATGGAAGTAGACGTTTTTAATGAAATTTTTATAATAAAATCCTCTGTTATGGAAGAAAATCACTTATTTGTGGTTTATTGTTTGAACTCTCCGGTATGGGAGATTTGGTCAAACTTTGCCACGGAGGCGATTAATTCCATCCGAGAGATCTCAGAAAGAGTAAATTAACATTAAAAAAGAAAATTAGTGGGGAAATATTAAACAAGTAAAGCAAAAATTATCGGTATAGTTCGTTTATATGGAAGTAGCCGTTTTTAATGAAATTTTTATTTAGAATTTCAAAGTTTTTAAAAATGAAAAAAGGTACTTACTTACAATATAAAACAATGTAGTTTGGGATCATTGCCATATTTTCAGCTTGCAATATTTAATTATTTATTCGAATTGTTGTTGCCTGTGATTTATTTTTAATCTCTTGATAATTATTAGCAATAACAAATAAACCACAAATAAGTGATTTTCTTCTATAACAGAGGATTTTATTTATTAAACTATTTTCATCTCCAAATTTTCAATCCAATACTTAGCTACGCCGTTCTGATGAGGACCAAAGAGTCCGAAACACGTGTCAACGGCTGCTTCCATATAAACGTACTATACCGATAATTCTACTCCACATCTTTAATGTTTTCCCATGACTAATTTCTTTGTTGTTAGATAAATAGTACCCTATTATTTTTATTTTCAAACATTACGTAGGTAAAGGTTTCTTTGGTTTCCCTTACCATCTAATGATAACTATTTTGAATGTTAATATTAGACTGAATAGCATATAATAAGTAATTAGCAAGACAAAGCAGCCTTGTCTTTTTAAAAAATTTTTTCGAATCAATAAATGTCAAAGAAATTTCAATTACCAATATCGTAATGAAACGTCAATTTATTAATTAAATCGAGTTTTTTAAGATTCAACCAGCCTGTTATTGCTAATAATTATCAAGAGATTATATATATATATATATATATATATATATATATATATATATATATATTCTCTTGAAAATTATTAGCAATAACAGGCTTGTTGAATCTTAAAAAACTCGATTTTATTAAAAAGTTGACGTTTCGCCACGACATTCGTGGCTTTTTAAAATTTTTCGGCTGTGGCCGTTCTTTGTTATTTATTACGTGCTATTCAGTCCAATATTAACATTCAAATCTGTTATTATTAGATGGTAAGGTAAACCACAGAAACCTTTACCCACGTAATTGAACATTACGTGAAACAGTAGTCTGTTTCTATTCAAAAAAATTTTCAAATCAATAAATGTCAAAGAAATTTCAATTTTTTCAAAAGTTTTGATAAAGCCACGAATGTCGTGGCGAAACGTCAACTTTTTAATAAAATCGAGTTTTTTAAGATTCAACAAGCCTGTTATTGCTAATAATTTTCAAGAGATTAGAAATAGTTCACAGGCAACAACAATTCGAATAAATAATATATATATATATATATATATATATATATATATATATATATATATATATATATATATATATATATATATATATATATATATATATATATATATATATATATATATATATATATATATATAGACATATATGAAATTGAGTTTTTGGTGCCAAGCATTATAAAAACTCATGAAACGAAAAACTATATTGGCCCTAGGTCCAACTTTGCTAATCGCATCCATTTTAATAATGCGTTTTAGCAGGTTTTCACTTTGAAAACCTGCTAAAAACACATGTTTGATTTTAATGATTACAATAATTGAATCTATGACGCCGCATTCATCACTTGATTCTTCTTGTTTTTTCTTACTATATAAACTGTGATACCTAGACTTAGTATTCAGTTCTATGAGATAAGCAGAGGCGTAGTTTGCCACAGACGGGTCCTGTAGCAAAATTTGTCGGGGGGCCTTCTACCCGACTGAGCCAAGCCGAAATAGAGGCTAAAGATTTTTCACAAAAGAAACAAAAACGCTAGCATTAATTTCCCACGAAGTTTAGCTTACGGCTTACAGTTTTAGTGAGATGATGGAAAATGTTTTGGTAATTTTTGCTTACAAGTCGGTGCCTCTGTAGCCCGGAGGCGCCGTATAATTGATACAGCTGATACGGCGGTAACAACGCTTCAGAATTGATGAAGGCATCGTGTGGTGAAACGCTGCGTCATAGATTCAATTATAGTGATCGTTCTAAACAAACTTGTTTTTTTCTAATAATAATTTAATAATTTTCAAATATATCAATATTAACTCATTAAAAAACGCTTTCGTGTTTCCTGACTATCTCAAAACTTTGAGGAAGTTTAATAAAATCGGTTTTCTAACTCAAATGGCATATTATTGCTATATATATATATATATATATATATATATATATATATATATATATATATATATATATATATATATAACTAATATTGAAGTTTCGCTTATCACTTGGTGAAACATGATTAAATACTGATATATAAAATAAAAACACTTGGCTTTATATATATATATATATATATATATATATATATATATATATATATATATATATATATATATATATATATATATATATATATATATATTCTGATATTTAAAATAAAAACACTTGGCTTTAAGTTTCACAAATATATTGAATAAAAATTAACAATTACATTAGTCAACTAGTTTCGGGTTATGGGCCCATTATCAAGTCTTGATAATGGGCCCATGGGCTTGGTTATATATATATATATATATATATATATATATATATATATATATATATATATATATATATATATATATATATATATATATAACCAAGCTAGTTAGTCTAGTATGTTAGGTACGCTGGCTAGTATATGGGAGGTCTCGGGTTCAAACCCCGGGGCCGACTGGTCTGCCATGAGTTGTTTTCAGAGATTTCCTCATGGTAATGTAAGTCACTGCTTGCAAACTTATAAGGCGAATGCTGGGCCAGTATTAATCCTCTGAGCCCTACCCACACTTCCTATGTTCCACAAATATCCCGCCTCTCGTATCCTTCTTAATGCACTTGTACATACAAGTGTATCCTCTGATCTGGCTGAAGGAGTTAATCCCAAACTCAAGCTGCCCGCCTCCCTGACACATACTTCAGGTAGAAATGAAACACGTGTGTTTCCTTTTTTTTCCTTTATATATATATATATATATATATATATATATATATATATATATATATATATATATATATATATATATATATATATATATATATATATATATATATATATATATATATATATATTTATATATATATATATATATATATATATATATATATATATATACGAGGTGGGGCTAGAAAAAAACCGAACTAGCACAGGTGAAACAATAAAACGAATGCAATAAGGCTGAAAGTCGCCTGGCCTGTCACGTGACTCTTGCTCCGCCTACTGCTCGAGTTTTATCTGCCTCCTGCACTCAGTCTGCCTGTGGCGTCTGTTCTAAGTAGTTGACGTTTTGTCTGTGCGTCGGAAAAATGTTGAGTGTACAGAAAGAACAGCGTGTTAACATCAAATTTCTTTTCAAACTTGGAAAATATGCAAGTGAAACGTTTGTAATGTTGCAACAAGTGTACGGCGATAATTGTTTATCGCGAACACAAGTGTTTGAGTGGTTTAAACGATTTAAAGATGGCCGCGAAGACACAAGTGATGACGCTCGCACTGGCAGACCATTGTCAGCAAAAACTGATGCAAACATTGAAAAAATCGGTAAACTTGTTCGAAAAGATCGCCGTTTAACAATCAGAGCAATGTCTGAGTTGACAGGAATTGACAAGGAAAGTGTTAGGCAGATTCTTCATGAAAGTTTCAACATGCACAAAGTGCCCCAGCTCACAATGCGTTGTTAGTGAAGACGTTTTTAGCCAATCACAACATTCCCATCTTAGACCATCCACCTTACTCACCTGATTTGGCCCCCTGTGATTTTTTTCTTTTCCCTAAAGTCAAGTCAGCTTTGAAAGGAACTAGATTTGAGAGTGTTGAAGCAGTAAAAGAAAAAGCGACGGAAGTAATGTATGGACTTACCGAAAATGATCTGCAGCATTGCTATGAACAGTGGAAAATTCGTATGGAGCGGTGTGTAGACCGAGGAGGAGAGTACATTGAAGGAGATAACATCAAATTGTAAATAATGGAAAATAAAATTTTTTTATAGCATCAGTTCGGTTTTTTTCTAGCCACACCTCGTATATATATATATATATATATATAAATATATATATATATATATATATATATATATATATATATATATATATATAGATAGTAATCTGTGAAACAGTTGAAAATAAATATTGATCGAATCTACATCTCTCCATAGAACGAATGTTACTGGTTTCCATAATAACAGAACCGCCATTAAGTTAAAACGTTATAATACCAACTTGAATGTCTAAAAAGCACCTAAATGAGTTTGCAGTTGAGAATAGTAGATATAAATATAAATAAAAATATAATAAGTACCTTGAAACATAATTAAAGAAGAAAAAATTCAAGAATATAAGAAGGAACAATCGTCATAACTACGATAGGTAGAAGGATCTAACAATTCGAAATAAATTGAGACTAAAGAAAGCATACCAGTAAGAAAAACACGCGAATAAAATAAAACGGTAAAATTGTAAGTACTTTTATATATTGGCCAATATAAATTCAAATTTTCTTTTTAAATGTGAATATCTAATGAAAATATAGTCTAAGTGGTTTCATATATTCTTTTAATAGTTTAATTACTTTAAAGTATTTGTGTTGTGTTTCGTTTGATCACTATTACAAGATTTGAATATGAGTTTTCATTTTGAAATTTATAACAAATACAAATCAATATTATAATAATATATATATATATATATATATATATATATATATATATATATATATATATATATATATATATATATATATATATATATATATATATATATATATATATATATATATATATATATAGTTATATTTCATTCATATGGTTTTTGATTTGATTCATTATTGCTGTAAAGCTTCAAAAGCTTTCAGCAGAATGATTGACAACTTCATATTCGAATAAATTGATTAATTTGTAAAATACCAATTGAAGAGAATTTATTGATATGAATTTTATAATTAACAGTTCATGAGTATAGGCTGAGTGTTAGGATTTCCGATATGTTTTCAATACAACACTCCTAATGTAAAGTTTATGTACTTCATATCCGTTCAATCCACTCGTGGATCAAATCACTACATAAACCGTCATAACATCATATGTGTTCTCGACATTCCTAATTACGAAATGACCTCTAGGGCCCTTGGACCTGCGGTAGTGGTATGGATGGACTGATTCAACATAATACATGTCGAACTGAAATTTATGATGAATACGCCTTCTATTGTTATGAGAAATTATAAAATACGGAGATAACGGTTAAAATATCGCGAAGAGTACTCATTGTGAGATAAACAACCTCGCCATTTCATAAGATACATTTTTGTATAGTCTTATTAGACGATTTTTTTGTTCATTGATTAGCCTGCATTCATTAATTTGCCACGAATTTGGCAAAGGATGTTGATTCTATTGTTACAAAGTTTTTCATCTGAATGGAAAAAGAGCTCCATCACTTAGGTCGTATTTTTCACGCGAAATGCATCGCGTCGAGATGCGATTCTAATGAATTGAATTATATTTTGAAAAATCACGCTTAATTAGCAGAACGCATCAAAAAGCTGAAAATAATTTTTTTATAAAAAAAATTATTCGAGAAAAAAAATTCGCGATGTGTAACGCGAACAGAAATACAACGCTTTCATAGCAAATCAAAATAAAAATAAAAAAATTCTTTGTTGTTTCATAAAAAATGAAATGAATTTCGCAAAGTGCATCGTGTACTGATAGCGAAGCAGGACGGCATGCGATTTGAACGGAATAGTCCCCGCGCGGGACAGCGCGACTGAGGAAAATCTATGAAACTACCCAAGACACTTCCTTAACATTTAGTCCAAGCAACAGAGCACAATATAAGTCGTTTTTTGACATCGATTCCATCTGAAAACCAACTATGCCATCGTGAGCAGAGTAATTCATAGATTAATTGTGTTATGTTTTGGACACGCAAATACCATTATTTATTTTTTTATGAACAATTTTAATAAAAAAATCGTACTTTTAATACTTTTTCATTTATAACTAATAAACTAATGGAGTAATCTGGATAGTGTCAATAGCAAATTTGTAGATAATTAAATTACGAAGAGTATGAGACCTCGCCCGACTTAATCGGATGATTAGTAACGAAGATAACAATGGATAGCCAAAGAATTTTTTATTTATTTATTAATTCAATAATTTCGTTAATTTACAACTTACAGGTCTCTGCTTTTGCAAAAAGGTTGCAATGTTTAATTACTTAAAGTTAGTAAAAAGAATGAACGCTGTACGATAATTGTTGTTAACGTAATTGCAATTTTATGTATTTAACAGGACTAATTGTAAAATAGCTACTATCGACTGAGGTACTCGGATTTCAATTTTGAAAAAAGATTAATTAACTAGACCTAAAGTGCAATAAAACGATCATCTCGGATTTTTAAATAAATTTTGCAAAGTTAGTTAAAAAAGGGCACAAAAATGGCTCCGAACGGCCGACCCTACGAATATGGTGCAGTAGTAACGTCGGCGCGCCGCGAGATTGTATTACTATTAAGCGTTCTCCTCTTCTCCTTCTTCCCCCACTACTGCACCATATTCGTCCGGTCGGCCATTCGGAGCCATTTTTGCGCCCTTTTTTAACTAACTTTGCAAAATTTATTTGAAAATCCGAGATGAACGTTTTATTGCACTTTACGTCTAGTTAATTAATCTTTTTTCAAAATTGAAATCCGAGTACCTCAGTCGATAGTAGCTATTTTACAATTAGTCCTGTTAATTACATAAAATTGCAATTACGTTAACAACAATTATCGTACAGCGTTCGTTCTTTTTACTAACTTTAAGTAATTAAACATTGCAACATTTCTGCGAAAGCAGAGACCTGTAAGTTGTAAATTAACGAAATTATTAAATTAATAAATAAATAAAAAATTCTTTGGCTATCAATTGTTATCGTCGTTACTGATCATCCGATTAAGTCGGGCGAGGTCTCATACTCTTCGTAATTTAATTATCTACAAATTTGCTATTGACACTATCCAGATTACTCCATTAGTTTATTAGTTATAAATGAAAAAGTAATATAAGTACGATTTTTTTATTAAAATTGTTCATAAAAAAATAAATAATGGTATTTGCGTGTCCAAAACATAACACAATTAATCTATGAATTACCCTGCTCACGATGGCATAGTTGGTTTTCAGATGGAATCGATGTCAAAAAAAAATACCTATTGCTTAGACTAATTAACTCAATCTATCTACCAAGTTTGAACCCTCTAACTCAATTTGCAGAACTTGTGGAGTTTTTTTAAAAGCCACGAAAAACCGAATATCTACATAAAAATGGCGGCGGTCGGAAAAATTTAACCAAATTTTGGTTGTTTCGTTCTGCAACGAAAACAATCCAAGGAAAAAACAATCAGCTTATTTGGTGTGATACGAACAGCTGGAGATGTAAATATGTACAGGGTAGGATATTTATATGAAAATTACAAATATCTACGTAAAAATGGCGGCGATTGAGAAATTTACCCAAATTTTGATACTTCTGCAACGGAAACAATCCCAGGTACCAAATTTCAGCTCATTCGACTCGATGGGAGCCGCTGGAGATGTATCAGGATATATATATATATATATATATATATATATATATATATATATATATATATATATATATATATATATATATAATATATATATATATATATATATATATATACGAGGATAAATTCTTAGCCTACTATAGAACCAAACAAAATTTCAATGTCAAAATATTTTATTACTCAACATATTCTCCTCTTAATTGTATACATTTATTACAGCGAATCTGCAACGTCTTTAGACCTTTCAAAAAAAATGTTTCTTCTTGCTCTGCAAACCAGACCTCCACAGCTTTTATTACCTCCTCTTTGGAAGAAAATTTACGACCTTTTAAACTTTTTTTCAGTTGAGGAAAGAGATGATAGTCGGACGGAGCCAAATCTGGTGAATAAGGGGGTGTTCTAGTAATTCAAACCCTAAATCACGAATTTTTTGCATGGCTACATGAGATTTGTCTGCAGGGTCGTTGTCCTGCAAAAAAAACACCTTTGGATAGCTTTCCGCGTCTTTTCTCTCTAATTTTTTCCCCTAGAGTGGTCAGTAATGTCGAATAGTAATCTCCAGTTATTGTTTTACCCTTATCCAAAAAATCAATCTTGATTACTCCATGGCAATCCCAAAAAACTGAAGCAAGAACTTTTCCAGCAGATTTTTGGACACGAAACTTCTTAGGTCTTGGAGAACCGGAGTGTCGACATTCCATCGATTGTTGCTTTGTTTCTGGATCGTAGAAATGTACCCAAGTCTCATCCATAGTAACAATTCGGTTTAAGAAGTCTACATCGTTTTCAAATCGAGCACAGATCGAATGCGATGCTACTACCCTTGCACGCTTTTGGTCAACATTCAAACATTTGGGGATCCATTTTGCAGCAATTTTTCTTATGTCCAAATTGACGTGAACTATATGATGAAGGCGTTCGTATGAAATATTCAGTGCTTCAGATATCCGTTTCAGCCCAATTCGACGGTCTGTTAAAATCGTGTCATGAACTGCATCGATATTTTCGTGGACTGACACAGAAACTGGCCTTCCCGATCGGTCATCATCTTCAATGGAAAATTTACCTCTTTTGAAGCTTGCAGTCCAATTTTTCGCGGTCGCATACGAAGGACATTTATCACCAAGGGTATTAAGCAAATCTTCGTGAATCTGCTTACCTCTTAACCCTTTTAAATACAGGTACTTGATGAGCGGTAGCGGGTAGATCCTCATCTATGGTCCCGATAGGTGATAGATCTACTTCAGGAATGCGACCCTGCCCACGCGAGCCCTGGTTTATCTCCTAAGACCATACAGAGGAAAGCATTGTCAAAACTCCCAATTTCCTATATAAACCACTTATTCCCTTTCTAATATTCCTATCCCTCTTCCAACCCGTCTGGCCAACGTGGAAGAAAAATTTGGCTATAAACCTCTCAATAGGGCGATTCCAATGAGAAAAGGTCAGACACCCCAGTTGGGTAGATCAATATTTGGCAAATCCCACACCTTGAAAAAGGTCTGCCTCATAGATTCTGGGGGAGGCAAAATATCGCCTTTATCACCTAAAGACAACAATACACACCGTCACAGAAAATACCCGATATACGTAGCAACTTACAACGCCAGAACACTATCAACAAACGAAAAAATGCTAGAACTAGAGGAAGAACTCACAAACATTAAATGGGACATATTGGGCCTAAGCGAAGTCAGACGCATAGGGGAAGGTCAAATCACTCTGGACAAAGGACATATCTTTTACTATGCAGGAGAAGAAACTGCAATAAGAGGAGTATGTTTTTTGGTCCACAAAAGACACACTGAAAGCATTATAAACATCGAAAGTATAAGCCCTCGAGTCTTATTCATCACCATCCAACTCAACAAAAAATACTCTCTGAAAATCATTCAAGCCTACGCGCCCACAAGCGACCATCCAGAGGAGGATATCGAATGCTTTTACGAAGATATATCCTCAGCCATACAAGACGAGAAATCCCACTATACTCTGCTAATCGGAGACTTTAATGCTAAAATCGGAAGCAAAATAGATGAAGCTGAAAACGCGGTTGGGCACCACGGATTGGGCGAGAGAAACGAAAGAGGAAATACCTTGATAGACTTTCTGCATAGCAAAAATCTATTCGCAATGAACACCTTCTTCCAAAAAAATAACAACAAAAAATGGACATGGATGGGCCCAGACGGAAGGACCAAGAACGCCATCGACTTCATATGCAGCAGCAGAAAAGATATTGTCAGTGATGTAGATGTTCTGAATAGATTCTCAACAGGCAGCGACCATCGCCTAGTAAGATCGAAAATAAAACTAAACATAAGAAAGGAAAGAAACAACATGGTCCTAAAAAAGAGTCACAAAAAATGGAACTTGCCTGAAAACGTGTATGAATATGAACAGCAAATATCTAAATCTCTAAACGTAAATGATCGTATGACAGTTAACGCAATATATGAGAACATTACAAACAGTGTAAATACAACAATTGAAAAGTGCTGCAAAAGCAAAAACAAGAACCAAAAACTCAACCTAAGAACAAAATCTTTAATGAAACAAAGAAGAGAACTGACAGACAAGACAACAATAGAATATAGAAGTATCAATAAAGAAATAGCTAAAGAGATAAGAAAACACAAAAGAGAACAAAATACGGAATCCATAAAAACTACAATAGAAGAGAATAAAAGTCTAAAAGTTCTGGCAAGGAAAAATCTAGCGGGGAGAAATAATATATATAAAATCAAAAACACAGATGGCAGAATAGTGACAAACAAAAAAGAAATAACACAGACCATTGAAGCTTTCTACAAACGACTATATTCAACACCAAATAGAGAAATAAAATCCAATATTCCAATAATTTTAAACCAAAGCTCAGAAGACCTCGAAGAGATAAATGACGATGAAATTATATCAGCTTTAAAAGATATGAAAAGCAACAAAGCACCTGGTGAAGACGAGATGGTAATAGAAAGCATTAAAATGGGCGGACAAGACATCATCAATGCCCTTGAAACCTTATTTAATAAATGCCTCTCCGAAGGAACAATGCCATCGCAATGGGAAAGTGCACAAATCATCATCATACACAAGAAAGGAGATAACACGAACCTTGAAAACTACCGGCCAATAAGTCTTCTAAGTCACATCTATAAGCTCTACACAAAGATTATAACAACACGTCTAACAAACAAACTAGAGTTCTTTCTTTCAAGAGAGCAAGCGGGTTTTAGAACAAAATACGGTACCAACGATCACTTGCTCACAATGAAACTAATAATTGAGAAGTGTATAGAGTACAACAAACCGCTTATGTTGGTTTTTATAGACTTCAAAAAGGCCTTTTATACAGTGGACCATCAGAAACTGCTAGAAGCACTTGCAGAATGCCGAATTGACTACCGTTACTCCTCAGCTATTAAATACATATATACCACATCCACAGCATACGTAAAGATAAACAACAATCAACATACCAACAAGTTCAAAATTGAAAGGGGTCTGAGACAGGGTGACGCGCTTTCTCCTAAACTATTCGTTACTCTGCTGCAAAGTGTGCTAAACAAAATAAGTTGGAACAACATGGGAATTAACATCGATGGAGAAAATCTAAGCCACCTTTGCTTCGCCGACGACATCGTCTTAATAACAGACAACACGGCTAAGGCACAAACAATGTTACAAAACTTACGTATAGCCGCAGAAAAGGAGGGCCTCGAAATAAATCTGTCAAAGACACAATATATGACAAACCTTGTTCTAAGCAATTCTCTAAAAATTAACAACATAAATATAGAACAGACATATTCATACAAATACCTATGAAATCAGCATCGAACGAAACAATCAGACACGCGAAATCCAGCGAAGAATAGGTCTGACTTGGGCAGCATTTGGAAAACTAAAATCAGTGTTTCGGTCCAATCTCCCAATATGCTTGAAGAGAAAGGTGTTCAACCAATGCGTCCTTCCTGTGTTGACATATGGTGCAGAAACAATAACACTGACAAGAAAAAACATTATGAAAATACAAGTGATGCAACGCAGGATGGAAAGATCGATGCTGGGAATCACCCTTCAAGACAGAGTCCCAAATACAACTATAAGACTTAGAACGAAGACACGTGATGCTGTCGAGACTATCTTATATTTAAAGTGGAACTGGGCGGGGCATGTTGCCAGAATGACGGACAATCGATGGACAAAGAAGATAGCAGAATGGCGTCCAAGACAGGACGCATATCGTAACAGAGGACGACCACCTACCCGCTGGAGCGATGATATGAGAAGAACAGCCGGAAACTGGATATTGGTTGCACAAGAACGGGGGAAATGGAAGCATTTGAGAGAGGCTTTTGTTCAGCAGTGGACAGTATAAGCTACAGAAGAAGAAGATGATGGCTCTATACTCCAATTTTTCGATTTTCACAGTTTCGGTGGACATATTTTTTCTTTTAATTTATTACGTAACTCTGGTTTACTCTTTTGACGTCAAACTTTACACTGGCACTTCTAATAAGTTATTGTTCGTTGCTATGGTAACGCAATATTTTGTTTATGCAGGGAACTGGTCTAGGCTAACTAGATATCAATACATCCTCGTATATATATATATATATATATATATATATATATATATATATATATATATATATGGATATATATATATGTATATATATATATATATATATATACTCATATATATATATATATATATATATATATATATATATATATATATATATATATATATATATATATCATGAAAAATTTTTCGAAAATTGTGGTCCAGGAGGTCCAAAATGGATGGGAAAAATACTCTCGCACTTGACTAATTTCCTTCGATACACTGCAATAGTATGTATTTTATAGTATAAAATACGACTAAAAAGGCAACATGTGCGTTTTAAAATAACCCGTAAGCTGCAAAGCTCCGTCACTGATCTTGTTCTTTTTCACATACAAGCTCAATTCTCTCAATCAATTCGGGAGGCTATGCAGGTGAACAAAACCTTAAATCCCACAAAGAAAACATGAAATATCTTCATTACAATGGCAGCGATTGAGAAAATAGTCTAAATTTCGAGTAGGCTTCACTAACATCAAGTAAATTCTCGTACGAAATATTAACCTCTTCCTTAATCTGGATGTGTTATAGAGGTTCGTAAAACCTCAAAACCCACAAAAAGTACAAATCGCCCAATAAAAATGACGGCGGTTAGGGTTTTTTTAATGGAAACACCCCTGTAAAATTTGAAGCTGTAATCCGATTTCAACCACTTTTTTTGGAAATGTCAGGTACTAAAAGGTCTACTTTTGTACAAAATTTGAAATGTTTATTCTTATTTTCAGGGCATACTACGATATTTTTTCTTAGATGAAATTCGGGATTTTTTTATTGAAAAAATCACGACGCCAATGGATTCAGCATGCCCCTGTATAGGTATCATCAAAATTTCATAAGAAAATATTCATTCATAACAAAGTTATGAGAACTCAAAGTTAGAAAACCCATACTTAACAATCACAAAAAAACACCCAATATCAACAGATAGACATGGGAATATTTTTTTTTGGCAATAAAGTGCCACCAGATAAAAAAAATTAAATATCTCAAATATGTTGACTGAAAATAACGGAATTACATTCAAGTTTTCACGCAAATCAACTAAAACTAAGACATAATAGATTTTTCAATTTAAATCTTAGTTGCCATGGAAATGATATTACGGTTTGACACTTGTGAAAGTTTCAACAATATTCACCTTACAGTTCTTCGAATTATTTTGTGTCATGGCTGCAAGATTGAGCGTAAGAGAGAAAATTGAAATTATACGCCTTTCGGGAGATCATTTAAAAAAATGTTTCTATGACTATCTGTTGATATTGGGTATTTTTTTGTGACTATTGTGTGTGAGTTTTCGAATTTTGAGTTCTTATAACTTTGTTATCGATGAATATTTTTTTATGAAATTTTGGTCATATCTATTTAGGTACACACTGATTCAAGTGACGTGGTAATTTTTTTTCAATAAAAAAATCGCTAATAGAAAATCCCGAATTTCGACGAAGAAAAAATATCGTAGTATGCTCTGAAAATTGGAATAAACATTTCAAATTTTTTCCCATGATGGACCTTTTAGTACTTGACATAAAAAAAATGGTTGCAATCGGTTCATAACTTCAAATTTTACAGGGGTATTTCCATTGAAAATGGGCCACACTGTATTGACACCATTTACAGATTCGACGTGCTTTCAAAAGAGTAGGTACTATAATTTCATTAATTCTCGAAGATACCTCCATCGTCTTGATACATAATGAAATTTTTCATATTAACAACCTTATTTCTTGAATACTGAATTTATACTTCTGTAGGTTATTTCATTCATAGTTAAATACAAAAGTAAAAACGAAAGCGAAACAATAATATAAATCGAATTGAAAATACTTTCCATCAATTTTCATTAACAGAATAGTGAAAAATGATACTTACTCGTATCTGATAGTCATAGCTTGTTTTCTGAATTAGTAGAATCAGAGATTCATGAAATATAAAAAACTTAAAGAAGAAGGTCATTCTCAGAATTTTATAGAATATCATGAAATATTTTAATGTCCAGAAACTGTAATGCAAAAAAAATGATACTTTTGGTAAAAACTCGAATACATATGATAATTACGGGTGGTTACAGATGTGAAGAAAAGTAATTGTTGTTTATTATTGGCTTAATCAATAAGCTTCTCATTACCAAGAGTCGCTATATGGAGTATTTCTGGTGACAAACAATTTATTGATCTTAAGTCGTTAATCTATTTGATTAATCTGGTCGCCTATATACAAAGTGCATATTCAACAACTCGAATCTTGTCAAAGAGTTTTTATGAAATGCATGGCAGACAAACTGGATGGAGTATACCCATCCCAAGGAATTGATAATAGAGTGTTGCTAAATAGATTTTCCCTCTTATCCTTGGAAAACAAAAGTACATATTATGCTTGTATCTTCATTTATAAATTGATTCATAATCTGATAGACTGTAAAGATTTGTTATCTCAATTAGATTTTCACGTTCCGAGACTAAGTTGTAGAAACGAAATTTGCTTCTATTTGCCTCTGCCAAGAATCAATGTTTTAATAAAATCCCCAGTTTATAACATCTGTAAATTTTATAATAGTTTCTATTCAGAATGTGATATTTTTGTTGTTCCATTTGTCTGCTTCAAGTATATAATTCGTAACAAGTTAATTAATATGCAAGTCTAATTACGGTCTAATTGCAACCTCTCCTCATCCTATAAGGGTGATATATATGCATTGTGTTCAAACTCTCTGTACTGCCAATTCAATTAGAATTCTACAATATATATGATTTTATTATTGTTTGAATATATCACTGAGTATTATATATTGTTCTGCTTGTACACTTATACTTATTCATAGCTGTAAACCATTTTATATCTGTCTTATAATTGGGATTGCTCCTGTTAGACAATAAACCCCCTTTTTTTATTAGTTGAGAAAATGATGCTCCTTTGAAGATTATTTTAAATACAAAGAATCTAATGTGGAAAATTCAATATTAAGCACTGTTTAATGCACAGTTGTAATATGAAACTAGAAAATTTTCATCAAAAAATACCCCTCGAAAATACTGAAATTCCTTCAAAAGGATGAAACCGTGACACGAATGAAAATCACATTTCATTTTCAGTTTTCAATATTACAGAGCCCTGTAACAAGTTGTGTTATGCGACGTATTTTTGATACTTGTTTTATGTCGATCTTAAAATTTTACGCTACGATGGGCCTGTCACATATTTCTGAGTTATTTCCTTCCTGTGGTTTTACAACCCTGGGTCGTGTAACAGTCTGTCTGTTTTTAGAACCTTGTCGTCGGCTGCGGCCATTACGGACTAATATTGACCATAGACACGGACATCTTATACGATTCCAATTTGTTGTAACGACTCTGGGTTCGAGCGTTATGCCGCTCTAGATATCTACTTGTATATAGAATTCGAAATATACGCCGTAGTGCTTAATGTTCTGTAAAAGTTACTATATACTTACACCAAATTGATATGTGTAGATATAAACTTGAAGTTTCAAAGCTAATTTGATCTTTTATAAATGTGTAAAATATTTTCCATAGTCATGAGGGGATGTCAACCAATGAATTATAACTTTATTTTACTGTTATCTCACCATAAAACTCCAATATAACAGTTATGAATTATGTCTTTTGTATTCAATTATACACAGATGCAAATCATGATATGTATATTATATATATATATATATATATATATATATATATATATAAATATATATATATATATATATATATATATATATATATATATATATATATATATAGATATATATAAATATATATATATATATATATATATATATATATATATATATATATATATAAATATATATAACTACAAAGAGGAAATTTATCGCGGGGAAATAGTATATGAAACAAGCAGAATTATCGGTCTAGCCCGCATATGTCGAAGCAGCCGTTGACACGTGTTTCGGACTCTTTGGTCCTCATCAGAACGGCGTAGCCAAGTATGCGATGGAAAACCTGGAATAGAAACAGCAACAACAAGCAGAATCCCGGCTTTCGGAAGACAATCACACATTTGTGGTACATTGTTCGAACTTCTCCGGTTGTGGGAGATTTGGTCAAACTCTGACCACGGAGGCGATTAATGCCATACGCGAGATCCGGGACCGTGGAAATAAACTACTAAGAGGAAAGTGATCGAGGGGAAATAGTATATGAAACTGCTTGTTTCATATACTATTTCCCCGCGATAAATTTCCTCTTTGTAGTTTATTTCCACGGTCCAGGATCTCGCGGATGGCATTAATCGCTCCGTGGTCAGAGTTTGACCAAATCTCCCAAACCGGAGAGTTCGAACAATGTACCACAAATGTGTGATTGTCTTCCGAAGCAGGGGATTCTGCTTGTTGTTGCTGTTTCTATTCCAGGTTTTCCATCGCATACTTGGCTACGCCGTTCTGAATGAGGACCAAAGAGTCCGAAACACGTGTCAACGGCTGCTTCGACATATGCGGGCTAGACCGATAATTCTGCTGTTTCATATACTATTTCCCGCGATAAATTTCCTCTTTGTAGTTTATTTCACGGTCCAGGATCTCGCGGATGGCATTAATTCGCCTCCGTGGTCAGAGTTTGACCAAATCTCCCAAACCGGAGAGTTCGAACAATGTACCACAAATGTGTGATTGTCTTCCGAAGCAGGGGATTCTGCTTGTTTGTTGCTGTTTCTATTCCAGGTTTTCCATCGCATACTTGGCTACGCCGTTCTGATGAGGACCAAAGAGTCCGAAACACGTGTCAACGGCTGCTTCGACATATGCGGGCTAGAACCGATAATTCTGCTTGTTTCATAAATATATATATATATTATATATTTATATATATATATATATATATATATATATATATATATATATATATATATATATATATATATTATATATATATAT
Source organism: Cynegetis impunctata (assembly GCA_030704885.1). NCBI lineage: Eukaryota > Metazoa > Arthropoda > Insecta > Coleoptera > Coccinellidae > Cynegetis > Cynegetis impunctata. The sequence continues at coordinate 460,145 of JARQZK010000784.1, read as the reverse complement.
ATATATATATATATATATATTTATATATATATATATATATATATTTATATATATATATATATATTGGATTGATAACGCCGATATTTGATGTAAATTAATAAACGTATTAAAACAATGGTTAATAAGAACAATTTACACGTTCATTAGGTAGACAAAATACGCATAATGCACGTTTCGGTGAAACTTCACCTTCTTCAGGTGCTTAGTGCAAAATGGTTACATTTCTCGACAATGAAAGAAACAAATAAATAAATAACAAATTGGGTGGATAGGGTGAAAACAAAGATGGTTACAAATAATTAGTAAGAGAGGGAATTACATTCTCAGGTACTTTCGTAATTTTGAAAAGATTATGAATGAGCTTTGTAATATTTTCTAAATTACGAAAATACCTACCTAGCAGTTAAGAATATATATATATATATATATATATAAATATATATATATATATATATATATATATATATATATATATATATATATATAACTATATATATATATATATATATATAATATATATATATATATATATATATATATATATATATATATATATTTATTTATATATTATGTATGTATATATTTAATTTTTGTGGTAACTTTTCTTGAGCTTTTTAGTTATATTTTTAGAATTGTTTCTAGTTTTGGTAGGTTCTTTTAACATATCAAATTGTTTTTATCTTTCACATTATTCAATTTAACGTTTCGGCTATAATTATTGTTAGAATATCAGGAGTACTATGTTTAAAATATGGATTATTATGCTAAATACATTAATGGAAAATGTTATTGAAAGATAAAGATGTTGAATAATTTATAAATTCGAAATTACCAAACTATAAGCCATTAAAAAATGACAGAATATTTAATTTAATTTCAAGTATCACAGGAATCAATAATCAGGTATTATACCGTTAGGTAATTGATATTAAATTTGCGGATTCAATGGATCTGCGAATGTAATTGAAATTTAAATACATTGAAGGGCATATTCGATCGAATAATTATAAATTATATATAAATAAAAGGTTCTGTGAAATTCAAATGTCATGTTCACAAAATTTGATATAATTATATTCAAGTATTAGATTTGTATAATAAAACAATTGTCCAAAAATCGCAATCTGAATAAACTTTCATTCGACTAGTTTCGCCTTTTGAAAGGCTACTAGTCGCATAAATGTTTTTTCAGTTTGTGATTTTTAGACAAGTGTTTTACTTTTAGCAGGTTCTCACTTTCAAAACCTGCTTATTGAAATGGGTGCGATTAGCAAAGTTGGACCTAGGAGCAAGATAGTTTTTCGTTTCATGACTTTTTGATGACCAAAAACTCAATTTCATATATCTCTCTTTATATATATATATATATATATATATATATATAAATATAAATAAAAAATCAAGTACTAGGACATTTATGTGAAACTAATCAAACAAACCTCCTAGCGGAGCTGGTTCGACGGATGGATGATACTGATGAGCCCCAAATAAGGGCGAAACAGACTGTCTATCATTTCCATTGATTGTGATGAACAACTAAATGTTTCAAACATACACCGTCCAAGGTATATGGAGGCATTTCGATGTTTCGTGAACTCGTATAACCAGCTCCGCTAGGAGGTTTGTTTGATTAGTTTCAAATAAATGTCCTAGTACTTGATTTTATTGCCACGAACGTGTTTCGATAACACGAAAAATTCTGCTTTCTATTCATTTGCTGCATAAAGGATAAAATCGGAGCGCTGTTACTGGCGGTGTGTAATTGTTGCATTACATCGTTTTGATGTGGCAACTTTACTCTTGCTTAGCGAATATAGTAATCACCTTCGGGTGTCAGGACGTAAGAGTTCACGTTGCCGAAATGTTTTCATCTATCTGTAAGATGTGGTTCATTTGTTTCCGACTGGTGGCGCTGTGTCATATTTATATGCCATAAAGTCACTTGAAGGAAAATATAAGGCCGTTAGAAATATTTGGTTGGTTATCACTTTCGATGGATGGATGATACTGATGAGCCGCAAATAAGGGCGAAGCAGACTGTCTATCATTTCCATTGATTGTGATAGACAACTCAATGTTTCTAACATACACCGACCAAGGTATATGGAGGCATTTCGATGTTTCGTGAACTCGTATAACCAGCTCTGCTAGGAGGTTTGTTTGATTAGTTTCAAATAAATGTCCTAGAACTTGATTTTATTGCCACGAACGTGTTTCGATAACACGAAGAATTTTGCTTTATATATATATATATATATATATATATATATATATATATATATATATATATATATATATATATATATATATATATATATATATTATATATATATATATATATATATATATATATATATATATATATATATATATTGGTTTTGGGACGAATTGGTTGTTGAGTTGACCCCCCGGGAGGAAGTAAGTATTGTTTACACATTAGAAAGCAATTTTTTTTGGATTTGGAACAAAAATCATGAATTAATGAATATATTTTTTAAACTGGATACGTTATTAAAACTTGCGTTTCTAATGCAGCTCGCTGCGATAGAGTTTTTTACTTTTCATTTCAAAATGAACTACCACAGAGTTAATTCAACGTCTATCGACTTCATTATAAGATAGGCAACCAAACAGAATAGATTCAGAGACAGTGAAAATCACAAATCGATATTTGAAAATTTTTGAACGTGATGAGCTTCAGGGAGTTATTTCCTCAAACAAAAACACAAAAATTACCAATCGGCTCCTAGGAGTTGCCAATCCTAATGTGTCATGCGATTTTACCCCTATCTTGAACGAAATATATCTACCAGGATATTAACCATTTATTATGGAACTTTTGATGTCTTCACATGGCTCTATAGGGACTGGAATTTGTGCGCTTTGTCAGAAGGTCACCTGAGTTGGCCTAGGGTCAAAAAACTTACCTTTTTGAGTACTTTTTAGGAAAATGCTGTTTTTTGTCAGGATACAAGCCAAATACTTAGAACTTGACCATGTATGTTCCTCATATGTTTTTTGGTCATTTATAACTAGAGTACACTGAAATCCACAAACAGTAAATAGCTAAGAATAGAAAACAAATAATCAACTGATATTCCTTCATTTCGTAATAAATATACATACTTCGATTAAAATATTCTTTTGTACAAAACATAGAATATATTAGTAATTGCTTATAGAATGGAACTTATTTGCGAGATATTTATCCGGTAAGAAAGAAAAAGAAGAAACTGTTAGATTTAGTAAAAAAACATAGTACCTACATGCAACTTATGAATAATGAATACGGACAAGAAGCATCTAGCAAATAATCCCGAATCGAAGACGTTAAAGGGCAGAGGTGCTTAATCATTTTATCATGTACTTTTGTTGGCAACATTGCAATTCCAGTGGATTGGAAAAACAGTGGCAGTGTTAGTTTGAATGGTTTGGACAATGTTTTTTCCGTATTTGTGGAACTCTGGACTTCCATTATCTATATATATATATATATATATATATATATATATATATATATATATATATATATATATATATATATATATATATATATATATATATATATATATAAGTATCTGAAACAAAAATAAAAGAAAGAAATTTGATTAGTAAATGGCTACAACTAAAAGGAAAATACCTGAAAAATATAAATTCAATGAATTAGTAGGATTGAATGGAAGTATTTAAAAAAATAATAAAATGAGATTAGTGAATAATGAGTTATGAAATAGTGGAAATATAAAATGATACAATTATATACGTTTCGGTCAGTTGGGCATCTCTAACCGTTCTGAAGAGTAAAAAAAAACTGAATTCCATTACAAGCCAATGCGTCGATAATTCTTAATACACTTTTTGTGCATAAAACTTACGTACCTACCCTTCTTAACTTCCCATTCTCAAAAAAGAGAAAGTATATAAAAAATTGTTCCACCTTCCATTATGCTCTAGTGGAAAGTAAAACAAACTATAGAACGATATAATATATGCGGCTAGATAATTATAATTGAATTCATTTTCAATTTTTTAAATTGTTCAGTTGTGGGTCTCTTGAGTTTCTTATCAATTCAAAAAGTTTAAACTTTCTAACTTTTAAGAATGAAATTTTCTGTGAAGTTATCATGATAAACCTCCTCTGTTATTGATTCAATTATTTCGTCTTCTTAATTTCCGAAATAAGTTTCATTTATTTTGTTATACTTCATTTTCTCAATTTATCCCGATTTCTTTTCTGGATATCTCTACGGAGAATTATGACTATTCTTTGTGTGAATTGAAATTCACGTGCATAGGAAATAACCGAGGAAATAACAGTTTCCAATCATGAAATTACAAATACTAGTAACAGTTTTAATTTGAGTAGAATTAAAAAAAGAGAGAATAAACTATTGTTCAATTGAATTGAAAGTTATTTATACTTAAAAGTGAGGGTCAATGAACCATTGTAACCTGAAAAAGGAAATTATGTTCTGAAAGTTTTTGAATTAAGATGAAAAGAAATCAAAATCAATTTTTTTTATACACGTAGTGTTTCAAACTCCTATTAATAAAGACCGTACCTTCAAAGTGTATATCGAAATAAAAAAAAACATTATTTCAATCATTCATGACAAGTATTTCATTTAATTCAGCGTATCCGACTGAAATAATTAGTTTCATCATTTTCCACCTACCGTGTGATGGCTGAATAAGTGATATCAAAAACCGGAGGATTTTCATGAATAATTTAACTCGATTAACATTCTGCATTTGATTTCATACAACTTGCTTTAATTCAGCTCTCTCTCCATCATTACTAAAACAGGTCCTGAACCGAAAAGGATTTAACGTCAAAACATTTTGCTCAGTAAACTTTATTCAATTCGTTAGAATATTGCGTTATTATGGAATTAAATACTTTTCAGTGTTTCATTATACTCGAAAAAGCTTCAAAAATTTCGATAACTCTAAGTTAGTTACCAGCTTTGTGTAAATACTAGAGTTATATCTCTATTCACTGATGAAGCCTCTTATTTAAATCATCAAAAATTTTGCTGAAGGTATTCTTCTAGTATGAATTGAATCAACAGAAATTACCCATGAATTATCACAGATAATTGGTGTGGAAAATCTAGATATAACAGAAACTTCAGATATTCATCTAATCAACTTATTACTTAGGAAAAAGGCGCATGTACCATTGCATCGTATCAAGCAATTCTTTTTCTTGTAAACGATGTCGCTGTGAAACTATTATTTGCAACTCTAAGGAATTTATCTCAATTTTTCTTACCATTTCACGTTTTCAGTCATTTATCTCAATGAAAATTGATACTATCCTAACTCTTTTTTCTGTCGTTTAAAAGCGGCTCTAACTGAATTGATGTAATAGTAGGAAGTCATTGATATAGTGCCAATTTAATTGATTGAACAAAACTAAATAGTACCTAAAAACATTCATTTCCAAATTTTCAAGTTATTATTGATATTTTCGGAATTCAAGAAGAATTTATATCAAATCATGAAGAACATACTTGTTGACCATGGTCAATTTCATACATTACATAAAGTGAACAAGGAAAATTCTTTAATAATTTGAAAATTATCAAACAACTTTCCAAGGGAGCTGGACGTATTCCACAAAGCAAATTGTATCGGGGAACAATTAGAAATTTGTTAATTCACTCCGAGTCAAATAAGTTGCACTGATGAGATCTAATAAGATCGAAACAGCTGTATGCAGATTTTGAGTCGGGGTGACTTGACAATTTCTATAATTCACCGTTGGATTGTGAATGCAGATTTTGCTTTGTGGAATACGTATAACCAGCTCCCTTGGAAAATTGTTTGATAATTTTTAAATTATCAAAGAATTTTCCTTGTTCACTTTATGTAATGTAAAAATTTATATTATTATTCCTGTATAGAATAATTTTGGTGGTTATACGTATTTCACAAAGCAAATTGTATTGGGGAACAATTAGAAATTTGTTAATTCACTCCGAGTCAAATAAGCTGCACTGATGAAATCTAATAAGATCGAAACAGCTGTATGCAGAATTTGAGTCGGGGTGACTTGACAATTTCTTTAATTCGCCGTTGGATTGTGAATGCAGCTTTTGCTTTGTGGAATACGTATAACCAGCTCCCTTGGAATGTTGTTTGTTAATTTTTAAATTATTAAAGAATTTTCCTTGTTCACTTTATGTAATGTAAGAATTTATATTATTATTCCTGTATAGAATAATTTTGGTGGTTATACGTATTCCACAAAGCAAATTGTATTGGGGAACAATTAGAAATTTGTTAATTCACTCCGAGTCAAATAAGCTGCACTGATGAGATCTAATAAGATCGAAACAGCTGTATGCAGATTTTGAGTCGGGGTGACTTGACAATTTCTTTAATTCACCGTTGGATTGTGAATGCAGATTTTGCTTTGTGGAATACGTATAACCAGCTCCCTTGGAAAGTTGTTTGATAATTTTTAAATTATCAAAGAATTTTCCTTGTTCACTTTATGTAATATAAGAATTTATATTATTATTCCTGTATAGAATAATTTTGGTGGTTATACGTATTCCACAAAGCAAATTGTATTGGGGAACAATTAGAAATTTGTTAATTCACTCCGAGTCAAATAAGCTGCACTGATGAAATCTAATAAGATCGAAACAGCTGTATGCAGAATTTGAGTCGGGGTGACTTGACAATTTCTTTAATTCGCCGTTGGATTGTGAATGCAGCTTTTGCTTTGTGGAATACGTATAACCAGCTCCCTTGGAAAGTTGTTTGTTAATTTTTAAATTATTAAAGAATTTTCCTTGTTCACTTTATGTAATGTAAGAATTTATATTATTATTTCTGTATAGAATAATTTTGGTGGTTATACGTATTCCACAAAGCAAATTGTATTGGGGAACAATTAGAAATTTGTTAATTCACTCCGAGTCAAATAAGCTGCACTGATGAAATCTAATAAGATCGAAACAGCTGTATGCAGAATTTGAGTCGGGGTGACTTGACAATTTCTTTAATTCGCCGTTGGATTGTGAATGCAGCTTGTGCTTTGTGGAATGCGTATAACCAGCTCCCTTGGAAAGTTGTTCGATAATTTTTAAATTATCAAAGAATTTTCCTTGTTCACTTTATGTAATGTATGAATTTATATTATTATTCCTGTATAGAATAATTTTGGTGCTGGTGTTGTGATGAACCAATTTGTTTCATCAATCAAATTATGTATAATATATTGGATAACTATGGTCAATTTCATATATCACATAAAGTGGACAAGGGAATTATATTCAAAATTATCAAACAATATTCCAAGAGAGCTGGATATAATATGTATCCCGACGTGAAATCTGCATTTTGTTGTTTGATAATTTTTAAATTATCAAAGAATTTTCCTTGTTCACTTTATGTAATATAAGAATTTATATTATTATTCCTGTATAGAATAATTTTGGTGGTTATACGTATTCCACAAAGCAAATTGTATTGGGGAACAGTTAGAAATTTGTTAATTCACTCCAAGTCGCAGAAGTTGCACTGATGAGATCTAATAAGATCGAAACAGCTGTATGCAGATTTTGGGTCGGGGTGACTTGACAATTTCTATAATTCACCGTTGGAGTGTGAATGCAGATTTTGCTTTGTGGAATACGTATAACCAGCTCCCTTGGAAAGTTGTTTGATAATTTTTAAATTATCAAAGAATTTTCCTTGTTCACTTTATGTAATATAAGAATTTATATTATTATTCCTGTATAGAATAATTTTGGTGGTTATACGTATTCCACAAAGCAAATTGTATTGGGGAACAATTAGAAATTTGTTAATTCACTCCGAGTCAAATAAGCTGCACTGATGAAATCTAATAAGATCGAAACAGCTGTATGCAGAATTTGAGTCGAGGTGACTTGACAATTTCTTTAATTCGCCGTTGGATTGTGAATGCAGCTTGTGCTTTGTGGAATACGTATAACCAGCTCCCTTGGAAAGTTGTTCGATAATTTTTAAATTATCAAAGAATTTTCCTTGTTCACTTTATGTAATGTATGAATTTATATTATTATTCCTGTATAGAATAATTTTGGTGCTGGTGTTGTGATGAACCAATTTGTTTCATCAATCAAATTATGTATAATATATTGGATAACTATGGTCAATTTCATATATCACATAAAGTGGACAAGGGAATTATTTTCAAAATTATCAAACAATATTCCAAGAGAGCTGGATATAATATGTATCCCGACGTGAAATCTGCATTCACAAAATCAAATCAAATCAAATCAAAATATGCTTTATTGTCTTATAATTATACACCTTATTGACAAAGCGAAAACTATAGGAACTGAAACATGAAAATAAACAGACATCAATCAGAAAATACACAAACTAAACAATGTAATACCTAGAAATAAAAACAGATCACACCACATTTCCATACAAAATATATACAAACATTACAATAGAACCAAGAGTATCAAATCCTCCTCAATCAAAGCTGATGCCTGTGTTATTCAATTTGGTTATATCGATCAATAAATTCTCTGAATAGTAGTCCTCTATAGAGTAATAAGGTCTATCAAGAAAATAAGATTTTGTTCGTTTTCGAAAATTGGCCAAGGAAGTAATAGATTTTAATTCCTCTGGAAGGTGATTGTAAATTTTTTTAGCATTGTAAATGATGGACTTTTTTGTTAATTCAGAGGAAGGAATAGGGAGGTGAAAATGATGTCCCGAAGATCTGGTGGAATACCCGTGCTGTGGCACCAAGGTACGGCATGAAAATACTTATGAATTAAGCACACAGATTCAAGTAAATATAAAGAAGGAAACGTCAAAATTCTATTTTTCCTGAAATAAGGTTTGCAATGAGCCCTATTTTTCAGTACAAACATGTAACGAATTGCTCTCTTCTGCAATTTGAGAATGGTGTCAAGTTGTGAAGAATTACATGAACCCCAAAAGGGTAGACCATAACGAAGATGAGATTCAAACAAAATAGGCCATTCTTGTTGATGCCGTATCTAATTCCCTTGAGATGGATTTAATGGCGAAACACGCAGGATAACAATTTTTTAGCTAAGACATGCACATGCTGTGAAAATTCTAGATTTTTGTCGATAAAGAGGCCTAAAAATCTGACAGAATCGACTATTTGAATGGCATGGTTTTGCAGGAATAGATCCTGTTATCTCTATAAAACAAGGCGACGGTTTTATCTACGTTGAAGCAAAGTAAATTTGCATCAGACCAGGACTTGATCAATCCAAGATCACTTGTCATTTCAGAGTGGAGCGTCGCAGAATTAGGATTGCTCCAAGTAATACTCGTATCATCCGCAAAAAGCGTAATTTCTCAACTGATCTTCAGATACATAATATCATTTATAAACAACAGGAAGAGGACAGGACCTAAAACAGAATCTTGGGAGACACCGCTAGTGATAGATTTACAAGCAGAATTGGAGTTTTTCGTCCTTACAAATTGTTTTCTACTTCCAAGATAAGACTCGAACCAGTGTAGTGGAATACCTCGGACGCCATAAAACTCCAGTTTCCGTAATAAAATTTGGTGACTAACGCAGTCAAATGCTTTAGCATAATCGCAGAAAATCGTAGCTGTGTAGTGCTTGTTATTGAGGGATAAATAGATATTGCTCAACATAGGAAACATAGCATCAGTAGTATTTTTTTAGGGTTGAAACCCAAATTGATGTGACGAGAGAATTTTATGATTTGAGAGGAAAGTCAGAAGGCGGATTTTCATTAATTTCTCTATTATCTTGGATAAAACAGATAGGAGCGCTATGGGCCTGTAATTGGAAGTGTTAGATCGGTCTCCTCCTTTATGAAGTGGGAGAATTATTGCAGTCTCTAGACCAGGGGTGGGGAACCTATTTTCTACCAAGGGCCATTTGGAAATTTATAACATCATTCGCGGGCCAGACAAATAATAATGATAGTTTTTGCTGTTCAACAAAAAAATATATATATTATAAATAAACAAGTAGTAGTAAAAAATAAACAAACATAAAATATATCCATTTTTAAACATAATTAACTCGTTCTAATCCTAATGTGATGGCTGGAACTGTCTTTCTTTGCTGAGTCGTGTGATATTAGCTGATATTGATGATGTAGCTACTC
>JARQZK010000784.1:327500-442500 GCA_030704885.1 Cynegetis impunctata | reverse complement strand
TTTTTATTTGATTTTCAGGATTTGTGCATGTCCTAGGCTCATCCAGATTGAGTTGGGAATTCAAATTTCTTTCTTAGATTATATTGGTGAATTGCACTGTAGGGGTTTTAAATATTTTATCTACTCCTATTGAATAATATATTCATTATTCAACTGCGTTTTAGCAATTAATAGTATCTAGTACCAAACAGCGTGAGTAATAATAACTCACTATATAGTCTACTAAGATCCCAAGTAAGATCGACCGTCACTCATCTACTAATGTCACTTGAATAATTCTGACGTTTTCAAATTAAGTTAATACCACCTAATTATTGTGAATTTGCATATGTATCTTAGTATTTATTGTTATAGTCGTAGATAAGGTATAGTATTCAACTTGCGGTAATGGTCATAACTCACTTGATGAATTACAGCACTCGCTTGCAGCTCGTGCTGCAAACTTCGTCTGCGTGAGTTATGACCTACATTACCGCACGGTTTGTAGAATAATACGGTTACCTCACTTTGCCGGCAACATCGCGGGTAATACGTCACAGGCTACGTCACCAGTATGCTAGATGCTGACCGTTACGCGTTATATTACGAGTTTCCGTAGTTTTCTTTTGTTGTACCGACTGTTGATTATTGTGGGTTAAATTGAAGTTGTCGTGTTGTTTTTATTTATAATTTTTATTAGTGTATCTATAGACTATTTTGAATTCAATTCAACTAAGTACTATATTTCTTTCATCGCGGAGAGTCAGTTAATAATGAAAAAAAAATTACTCTATAATTTGAAATGCTTTTTTGATATTCTATTGTAGAAATGACTGGAACAATTTGTAGTGTGGCTACTTGTAAAAGTAACAGTGAAAGGGCGAAAAAGGAAGGGGAATTAATAAGATTTTTTACTTTCCCCAAAAAAAAGTTTTTAAAACAATGACTTCGTCTTTGTCGAAGAAATGGCCCCTTTGATCCAAAAAATAAACTTGCAGTAAATATTTTGCGCTGTATCAATGTATCGCTGTATCATGATTGAAGCTCAGATAACAAATAAATTGCCAAAAAGACTCAAAGGAACAGGTAAGTTGTCAATGAAATCTTGCCCGAAAAAAATGATTTATATTTTAGCTATTCCATCACTTAATCTTCCATTGGCTCCTGAACAGAATATTAGTGAAAGAAGTAAGAGAATGAAGTTGAAAGAGGAAAAACGAACATTCATTCTTATGCAATGCCATTATGGGTACAAAGCCTTTCGTTTGGTGGCTTAACTGAGCCCTCATCTTCTTGGCAAAGTGATGTTGAACGTTTGGATGAGTGGTTCGTTAAAGTAAATAAAGATCAATTCAAAATTAAAACAAAAATTGTAAAACGTACAACTAATTTTATATGTAAAAAGAACCACTTATTGCCAAAAAATTAATTTATTCATTTGTTCGACAGAGAGTATTTATCAGGATAAAATACCTTAATTCAAAGAAATCTGAAGAACTTTCATTGAATAAAAGAAAACGTGACACCGATGAAGCTAGAAGATTTTATAAAAAAATGAGAAAAACTGTAACATAATCTATTATTCTATTATCATTGTTCTATATAAATAATATACATATACAATTCAATTATAACTTAGGTGTGTTAATTAATTTTTAAACATTTTTTCTTTGTTGTGTTTGTATTTTGATATAAATATATTTTGTCGTAATACTTCGTCTTATTCAAGACCCAAAATAACTATAATATAGGTAGAAATAAACATTCATCGTGTAATTCATATAATACCGCCTTCGTTTAAGTTTTAATATTTTAATGGAAAATATACTTTTAGTTATCATTCATTGTCCTTTGTCTCTATTTTAATAAACTTGCCCTGTAATTATTAAAAACATTATTTTCATTACACTTGAGATGCTGGGAATTTGCCAACAGCATACCTGTGACGTCACGACTGGCCGTGTCATGATTGGTTAAAAGTTACGAGGCAACCGTATTATTCTACAAACCGTGACATTACCGCTCGTTGAATAATATACTATTATTAACAACCATGCATGTAATAAAGACATTTCACCTATCTTTGAAAGGTGGAAAGTTGACGTTTTTTGACTTCTACTTTCCACCCGGGTGGAAAGTATAATTATTTTTCGTAATTTTTTTGAATATTGATATTTCAAAATGGTATAGTGACACACCAACATACGCATTCTAATACGTTCACACTGATTACAGAAAAACGACAATAATTTTTTTTCAATTGAATTTTAAAGGCATTACATATTTATGTAAAAACCAATAAACTAACTTATATTTTACCTATTTAAATTAATTATTACATTAGCATCAGTGGCGTAGATAGCTTTTTGCGATGGGGGGGGATATGACTTTGTGTAAAATTCCATAAGTTTTTCGTCTAAAGTTTTATCTGTTGATAAAAATAATCTTGCATGTAGTACAAAATAAGGAGAAAAAAATGTTTAGGCTTAATATCGCCTTGAGGAATTAAATATTTCTTTTACATTTTCAACTAACGAAAACAGCAGGTGTGGCAGTAAAAAATTTTTGATAAAACTTGTCAGTTCTGATGATTTTATCAGCTGATTTGTCAACTTCGTATAAATCATGCTTGAAAAACACCGAAAATCTTTTTAATATATTTAGTCTAGTCAAGGAGGCCTCGGTAGCCCAGCGGTGAGGTGTATCGCTTGTAAACAGAGGATTGTGGGTTCGAGTCCCACCTTGCTCTTGAGTGTAGTTAGTGTATGTCCGGAATTTAGTGGTTCCAAAATTAATCTGTTGGGTAATGACTTAGATTCAAGCCCATTGGCCGTTCGGAACCGGCGTTAAACTGTAGGTCCCTGGAGTTAATAAAAATAGTCTAGTCAACAAGTGCTTTTTTGTTCAACTTTTTTCAGCAGTTTCGGAAAAATAAAAGCAAAGTGTAATTCGATTTGGAGTAGCATGTAGATGTTTTTTTGAGAAAGCTGAAATTGTGCTAGAGAAAATTGTGAAAGTTATAAACAATATGCCTACTGAAGAAAAGGGGATTGATTTTTTGCCAATATGTCAAAAAATAATTGAGATTTTTGGAATCTGAAGAAAGATTCAAAAAGAACAAGAAATTTCCCAAAAGAAAAACTCAACTTCCGGAACTGTAGAATCAATATTCATAATTTTCTCAGAGAGGTAAAATTATGGCTGAAAAGGGATAACTTCGTTTGGGCAAGTCACGCCCATTTAGGACACTTCAACAATAAACATTATTTAACCATATGAAATATGAAAAGTTACTGAATCGGTGAATGTACAATAATCCGGCGATAATAGAAATTTTTCTATTAGTTTTGCAATAGTTAATTAACAATTTTTTGGTTCTTGAACATGAAAATTGTGATAACTGTTGAAGTATATATCTGAGAATTTTTCATTCTTGGAGCTATTAAAGTCAATCCCTGTCGAAAAAATAAAAAATTTAAATTTCTCAGATTTTTACTAACAATTTACGTAGATTTGCAAAATCAAAATGAAATTTGTTTAATGGTCTGTTTTTCATTATCGGAAGCTACATGAAAATGGTTGTTTTCAATGTTCATTTTAAATTGTTTAAAAAATTGTTATAAATAAATGCGTTGTTTATAAGAGAATCAGGAAAAAAAAGTTGTGATTAGAGTGTTTAATTTTGCAACTAAGTAGATTGTTAGTAAAAACTAAAAAATCGATTTTTTCAACGGAGATCTATTCTGAGGTCTTAACTAACTCTAAGAAAGGAAAAAAATATGAGATTTATAGTTTAACAGTTAACACACTTGCAATGTTCTTGTTCAAGCAGCAAAAAACTATTGCATAACTAATGCGCGAAAAATAGCAATAAAAATTTGTTGTCGCAGGATTATTGTTCATTTACCTATCCAGTGTCCCAAATGGGTGAGCCAGATTACTTGTTTTCGACCGTATTTTTAACCATCTGAGAAAATTATAAAGAGTTAAGAATTTATTATAGGAAATTTCCTCCTCTTTTTTTATCTTTATTTAGATATCAAAATATCTAATAGTTCATGAGATATTTGAAAAACAAACTGTTTTCTTTTTCTTTCAGTAAATTGTTTATCACTTTTACAATTTTCCCGAACGGAACTTAATTTTTTTCAAAAACTATCTACATGCTATTTGCTCATTTTCTTCCGAGACTGATCAAAAAAGTTGAACACAAAAGCACTTGTGAACTAGACTGTATTCTCATGATTATTAAATCTTTCTCCAAGATTCATGATGTAGAAGTCCAGTCATCGCAAGAAAATTTTTACTAACTCGACAATTTTTATTAACTTCAAAATATTATGGAGTAATTAAATTGACAATCAAATCCAAAATTTAGTCCTATTTTTCAAAGAATTCATATTTTGATACCTACTCTACATTAAAAAATATTCGAAATATTAAATATTGATTGAAAACCCTCTATAAGCAGAAGTCACGCTCCTCGAATGTAAACAGGAATTTAATCGGTCACTAGGACCAAAAAACGTGATTGAAAGAGCTTAAATGGCTGAAATGGAAAATTTTATGTACGAAGGAAGAAGTCAACCAAAACCTCATCGCACTTATTCTCTTTCTAAATTTTATACTACCTATACTATTGAACAAAACTGCTTTAGATATAATTCTGCACCATTAAACAAAAGCTGGAACACTTTTCTTTAATAAATATAATAATATAATTAATAGTAAGTATAGTATACAATTTAGAAGAAGTGCGTGGAGATTTTGGTTGACTTCTTCCTTTCGAAATGAAAATTTTCCATTAGAGCCATTTGAACTTTTTAAACACTTTTTTGCTCATAGTAACCGATTAAACTTACTAATTCAACCTTGAATAAAATATGCTCAAAACTACTAGTTACTTTATAATGTTAAAATTATGTCCATTCCTGATTGGTTGGCCTGTTCGAAGCGCGGAAATTATACAATACTTAATTGCACAGCCGTCGCAAAAACATATCTAGGTGATTTTTTTATAATTGCACATACATAATAGCAGAAGAGGTGCTAGTGCTTAGTAAATGGCATGTAAAAGTACTTAAATACGTACCTACATAGATACGCAGACTTTTATTCAGTTCTATTATAATTAGCGAAGGCTCATGGGGGGGGGGGATTGATCCCCTTGATCCCCCCCTATCTACGCCACTGATTAGCATTATTGTAGGCAGCCACTGATATGTTCAAACCTAGCTGAAGTTCTTTTTTTGAAAGGTTTATTTCATGATTATTTGAAGTAAAAGTAGAGTTTGCACTTGTCTTTGAAATCAATTTTGCAGTATTAACTTGAATAGCGGCAGAACTATCTATGTATCCCTCAGCTACTGTGCTAGATTTCCAGCTCCCTAACCATTTAATTTGCATGAGGTCGCCACCATTGTCTGCGAGCAAAGTAGCCGCTGTTCTTCTGAAACAGTGGCCAGTAAAATTTTGAATATTGGGCAGCTTCAGAAAAGCTGCATTTTTTTTTAGAAACTGACTTAAAGTGTTGTGCTCAATACATTGTTTAGTAATTTTTCCATATCTTATTTGCATGAAAAGCCTTCCATTCTATATATTTTTCCGAAGAGTGATGTACTCCCTAAGTGGTGCAATCCATTTCTTATCAGTTATCATAAATGATCGTGGCTGGTTTTGCTATTCTGTATTTATATGAACTTCTGTTGTTTTCATATTGTATAATTCATCCGATCGGCAGGCACCTGAGATACCAATAAGCAATGCAACCTACAAATGTAAAAATAACGAATTAATATAGAAATGGTCAACCTTTTGGCCTAAAATACCTTTTGAACAAGAAATTCCATGGGCGCTTGTTCCAAAAAAGTTTCAATATTTTCCTTAGGCAGTGTGTTCGATTTTTTAGGCTTGTATCCTTTATTTTTCCCTTTTTAAAAATGCCAATTACTTTGCGTGTTTAGATATGTCTACTTTTTCTTTAATTGATAGAGTGGTCCTTAGCATGGAGTATACTGACCAAAGCGTTGATATCTTCCTTATCTTAACCGATTCAGAGTCAGGATTTTGAACTTTGTTTTTCTCACATTATTCTTTAAAAGTATCATATGCCTTGTCATATCTCGGGTGGCTTTTGGTTGGTAGAAAATCTTCTTCCAGTATTTTCGCAGCTTCTCGAATTTCTGGTGGAGTAGCAGCAAACTCAAATTCCTCATCTGATAACATTCTTTTTTGGATTTGCGAAATTTTTGACAGCACATACGTTTTCAATAAATAATTACATTGTTTAGTGACATGGAAACCATACTCAAAAAAATGATATTGATGTGCATTATTACCTACGTTATTTTACCACCTGGAGTGCGTTCATAAACTAAATATCGGAGTAATAGGAAGTGGATAAAGTGGTTGTGAATAAAATAGTATACAAACCTCGGTGGAAAGTTTCATTTATGTCTCGAGAATTATAGTAGACCTCGGCTGCGCCTCGGTCTGCTAACGCATCTCTCGACAGTAATGAAACACTTTCAACCTGGGTATGTAATATACTATTATTTACAACCATATATGTAATGCTGTCATTACTAACATCATTGAAAGTTGGGAAGTGTCACATTACACAATTCTACTTCCCGCTCTCACTTCCCGCCCTCATTTCCCGCCCTCACTTCCCGCCCTCATTTCCCGCCCTCATTTCATCAATTCTAGTTTAAAATTTTTTTTTTAATAACACATTTTTTTGACAAATTTTATAATACCTATTTAATGGCAAACAATAAAAAACAACAATTAACTAAAATACAACAAACTACTTATTGATATTAATCGTTAAATTTGAATTATTGTAAGCATTTATTGAAATATTTAGGCCTGTACCAGCGTTGGACCCTCCAATAGTTGTCTCTTTAGGCAACAAATTAATTTCATTTTGAATGACTGAGGTTTGTGAACTACTTGCAATAGCTACAGAAGACATGGCACATTGGGACAGCATAGTGGCAGTTTTCGTTTTATTCTCTATAGAGCCATCCAAATAACCTTCTGCCACAGTACTAGATTTCCATCCTCCCAGTCTTTTTAATTGGAGTACCTACACTTGCACCACTGTTGGCAAGTAACGTAGCGGCGGTTCTTCTGAGTGCGTGTCCTGTGAAGCCTTTCCAATTCTCTAAATTCAAAAAAGTAGCAATTTTTTGGGGAAAATTAGCTATTGTATTGTGTCCAATTGGTTGATTTCTTGCTATTCCTCCTCTGAGCTGAACAAAAAATCTATCGATTTCTATGTTTTTTCTCAAATTTATGTAGTCTCGAATGATCTTCACCCATACTGAATCAGTAATTAAAAACGATCTATTTGAATGTGTTTTAGAATCTGGAATCTCAAACGAAATTTTTTCTTCAAAAAAAGCTATATCCAACATTTTCATTTTCACTAATTCGTCCGTCCGACAAGCTCCAGATACTCCTATTATTAATGCTACCTAAAACAATAAGAAAAAATAATACAATAATACCAGTATATTTGTATTAGCTCAAACACGTTTGGTTTTTTTTAAATACTTATTTAAAGAATCACAAATAACTTACCTTTATCGGTAGAAGATTATTTGGAGCTTTATTTGAAAAATCCTCTATATTCTTCCTCGCAAATACGTTCGATTTCTTCGGCCTAAAGCCCTCATTTTGTCGTTTTAGGAAGGCTAGCAGTTTCCCATGTTTGGAAATATCAGTTTTTTCTTCAATTTCTAGCATCGTTCGTATCATACTGTACATTGCCCACAAAGTAGACGGCTTCTTTTGTCTATTATGTTCTCCAAAATATGCCAGGAGTACACTTTCGGAACCGATATTTTTAACCTTTTTTTCTTCGCACCACTTCCTATATAATGCAGTAGCTTTTAGATACCGATGCTTACTTTTCTCTGGCACCAAGCCCTGGACTGCTGCATGAGCAGCCTGTCGTACTTCTGGTGGAGTACAATCCATACATTCTTCGTCGGAAGACATGTTTTTCAATTTATTATTCGCGAATTTAATATCCGACTTTATCTGACATTCATTGACTTCATCTGACATTTATTTATATTAGTGACAATTGTATACCCCGTAGTCACGGTAACAATATATTTACTTGATTATCCTGAGAAAACCGCGTTATATGTAATATTTTAGGTATGTTCATAACGAAACAGAGATTTATTAATTTTGATCGAAATATGATGGTTGTAAATAAAATAGTATACAAACCTCGGTAGGAAGTTTCATTCCTGTCTCGAGATTATAGTTAACCTCGACGCTTTGCGTCTCGGTTAACTAACTAATCTCACGACAGGAATGAATCACTTCTCACCTCGGTGTGTAATATACTATTTCTCTATCTCCGCCATTTTATTTCAGATTTCAGGGTTTTCCCTGATTTCCGTAATTTGGCCACCTCCAAAGCTCCTACTGATTGAGTTAGATAGTTGAAGTTTATTTTAGGGAATTGAGCACTTTGGGTTTCAATTGATTTCTTCTATTGCGGCAGTTACTATGTTGAAATTTCAAACTTTTTTGAGGATTTTCGAATATTGCGTTTCTGTACAGCCACTGCAAATTCAACAATCAATTCAAGAAAAATATACAAGTTGACCAAAGTCAATTTTATATATCACATAAAGTGAACAAGGATAATTTTTCAATAATATAAAAATTACCGAACAATTTTCCAAAGCAGCTGGTTATATGATTCCGCGACTCGAAATCTACATTTGCAATTCAACAGTGAATTATAGAAAGTGAACAAGGAAAATTCTTTAATAATTTAAAAAAATTATCAAACAACTTCCCAAGGAAGCTGGTTATACGTATTCAGCAACGCAAAATCTGCATTCACAATCGAACGGTGAATTATAGAAATTGTCAAGTCACCCCGACTCAAAATCTGCATACAGCTGTTTCGATCTTGTGAATGCAGATTTTGCGTTGCTGAATACGTATAACCAGCTTCCTTGGAAAGTTGTTTGATAATTTTTTTAAATTATTAAAGAATTTTCCTTGTTCACTTTATGTAATGTATGAAATTGACCATGGTCAACTAGTATGTTCTTCATGATTTGATTTTTGTATTTTGCGTATTAAGCGACTAGAATATTCGGAGCGCGCTCTCGTGGGTATATCCAAAGATTTTAAATCACTATGTTAGTGTGCCTTGGAATCATATACACCACTGTTGTAGAGTAGATATCTTCATATCAGGAGATACGTGTTCGAGCGACGAATTTCTGCATTTTCAGTCTAAGCGGTGAATTGTTGTTTCCCAATATCTTTGGTGGGATGGCGCTCTGGATTGTTATCCGACCAGTGTTACTGACCACGATTTGTATTGGGGAACAATTAGAGATTTGTTAATTCACTCCGAGTCAAATAAGCTGCACTGATGAGGTCTAATAAGATCGAAACAGCTGTATGCAGATTTTGAGTCGGGGTGACTTGACAATTTCTATAATTCACCGTTCGATTGTGAATGCAGATTTTGCGTTGCTGAATACGTATAACCAGCTTCCTTGGAAAGTTGTTTGATAATTTTTTTAAATTATTAAAGAATTTTCCTTGTTCACTTTATGTAATGTATGAAATTGACCATGGTCAACTAGTATGTTCTTCATGATTTGATTTTTGTATTTTGCGTATTAAGCGACTAGAATATTCGGAGCGCGCTCTCGTGGGTATATCCAAAGGCTTTAACTCACTATGTTAGTGGGACTTGGTATCATATACACCACTGTTGTCGAGTAGATTTCATCATATCAGGACGGTTTACGTTGTTCGAGCGACGAATTTCTGCATTTTCAGTCTAAGCTGTGAATTGTTGTTTCCCAATATCTTTGGTGGGATGGCGCTCTGGATTGTTATCCGACCAGTGTTACTGACCACGATTTGTATTGGGGAACAATTAGAGATTTGTTAATTCACTCCGAGTCAAATAAGCTGCTCTGATGAGATCTAATAAGATCGAAACAGCTGTATGCAGATTTTGAGTCGGGGTGACTTGACAATTTCTATAATTCACCGTTCGATTGTGAATGCAGATTTTGCGTTGCTGAATACGTATAACCAGCTTCCTTGGAAAGTTGTTTGATAATTTTTTTAAATTATTAAAGAATTTTCCTTGTTCACTTTATGTAATGTATGAAATTGACCATGGTCAACTAGTATGTTCTTCATGATTTGATAATTATAGAAAGCGTCAAATCATCCCTTCTCAAAATCTGGATACAGTTGTTTCGATCTTATTAAATCTCTTCAGTGCCGCTCATTTGACTAAGAGTGAACTAAAATATTTCTATTTGTTTTCCAATACAAAACGCTGATGAACTACTATATGGATAACAACCCATAGCGCCCTCCGCCAAAGATATTGGCAAAAAAAATCACTATTTAGACCGAAAACGCAGAGTTCCATAGATAGAACAAATACTTCCTGATATGAGGCGTATGCTGAGTGGCGTATTTAAATTCGTATCCAAGTACAGCTAAAAGGTTGAAAATTGAAAGCACCTGTGGCAATAGCTATGGAATTAAATTATTTATTTATTTATTAAAGGCAAAGCCAATTTACGAAACATAGTTAACAAAGTGTGAATCGAATGCATCATTGAATGCTTATGTCTAGTGTCCACATTACAATTTACAAAAAAAAAAAACACATATTACTGAGTCGTCAAATGTCTAACTTACTAAAAGGTGTAACAAATGTTGTTTCCACGTATAAGGAAAAGGACAAAATAAAGCAGAGCTTCGGAAACGCTATATATACACTCTTCAATTGATTTTTAAAGACCTGAGGTGATACATTTTATTTATTATGGTATTGGTTTCCCAGCTTCAGAAGTCGAGGAATCGGACTGTTCAACGCATGGAAAAATTCAATCCGAAAAATATCCGAACTTCTGGTATCTCTTTGTTTAATATAAAAACTTATTAGTTGAAGTAGTTCTGGGCACTTGATTGTACTATTGATTATTTTAATTATCTCCCAATGATTTTAAATTTAACCTGGTCAAGATTTCACTGTACTCATCTTCGTCTCGTTGAAGACCAAAATGAAAAGCACAATTCCTCAAGAATTTCTTTTGTACACTCTCAATCAAATCGATATTTACATTATAATATGGATCCCATATAACCGAACAATATTCAAGATTAGATCTTATGAAAGCACAATATAGGACCCTTCGTGTTTCAATTGAAAAACCAGTAGAAACTCTTAACACAAAACCCAGCATTTTGAGACTTTTTGCCACAATTTCTGAAACTTAAAGATTAAAATTCATTTCGCTATCAAATTTAACTCCCAGATCACTTAAACATTTTTCTCTTTTAAGAGCTATATTATTCAGTTTATATTCGAAAAATATTGGACTTCTAACTTTGGCGAATGTAATGATTAGGCACTTATCAATGTTTTTTTTTTTTTTTTAAAGAGGTGGGACGTGTGCCCTCTCACACGCGCCCGACCTCCGTACAATTTTGGCTTCGTTAACTTGAACATTTAGCCATCAATTCACTATAATGAGGGGAACAACTTAAATCCGGACGGATACAAACACCCAGGAACACGGTGGGAATCGAACCCACCAACTCCGTCAACGAAGACGGCATACCTATAGCCTCTCCGCCACCGGAGCTCCCATTATCAATGTTAACATAATAATAAGTTATTTCTACACCATACGGAAAAAGCTTCAAGATCTATTTGTACTAATTCGGCATCTTTCTGGCAAGTAATCGCTCGATAAAGTTTCAGGTTGTCCGCAAACATAAGAAACTCCGAATACTTGAACAACATATTGGAAATTTAGCATTTTCGGTTTTCTAAAGGTTATATGAATTCTAAAATTGCGCTTGTACTGAGTTCATGTTAGAGAAGTTGCCTTTGGAATTGAAAATTTCATGAATTTTGGACATTTGCTCACCTCCATAGCATCTGCATATTGAGTTAGAAGGTCGGAATTTGGAACGTGGATTGAGTTGATATTGATGTACAGAGTGTCCCATTTTGGGAACTTTTGAATGGTACCTCCGTTATTTTTGAAGATAGAGGGTTGCGGTTTTCGCGACACTGTGCTACTTTTTCGTAAAACTGAAGATGCCGTCAACAGAATTTCAATAGCTCTTTTAGTTTTTAAGATACAGGGAATTTTTGAAAATGTTGCATTTTGCCGTTATCCTTCATCTTATCGAAAAGGTAATATAACATTCTTATAGATTTTTTTCCGTGGAATACAGTGGTGTAGATAATTTTTGTAACATATTTACTATTTTCGAGTTATGAAGCAAACTTATGTTTTTTTAAATGGAATACCCTGTATATTTATAGACTAAAAAATGTGTCTTTTTTTACCTTTTCAAAAATATATAATAGTATAAAATTTTTCTCAGGAACTCGCTTCTGAAATTAAATGCATAAATCAATAGAAGGCCATGGATAACAACAATGAACAAGTGAAAGTTACATATTGCTAACGAAAAATTGGATACCTTGCATATAGGTATCTTTCACTTAAAAATACCTATAGATCTTTTTTCTATCAGTAAGTTTGTGGCAACAGTTTTGTAGCGTAAAGTTACAATATTACAAACACAAATAAATAACATTATTAAAAAAAAATTGAAGGTGATGTTCAAATTGACGGCCATTTTTTCTGATGCAAAATTGGCACATCTTTGTATTTCTTTGAATAGCGTTCAAAAAAACCTTTGTTCTCATTCGCAGATTTCGAAAGGCTAAATGAATTGCCTCTCGAAGTTCTGCAATGCTGTCAGTTTTTGGCACACCAATTTCCTTCTCAATTTTTCTATAAGGACAAAGGTGTTGCTTCTATATATCCCAAAGTATCTATTTCTTTTCTTTCCGTATTCTCTTTGTTGTATATTTTAGCACGCGGGTGAACAAATGATCCATGCTCAACTAAATTTGCTCTCAAACGAGCAAATATCTCAAAAAACGGTTGCCTTCTTTCTGGATATCTAACAAGAAAAGAATTAAAATGATAATAGAGATTTTCATAGCCATTATAGCTTACTTACCTTAGGAAATATAATTTCGAAGCTTCTTCAGAATTTTCATCACTCTGTATAAAACATACCAGCATATCATATTTTCCATAATTTCCATACTCTGCATTATTCGAAGACATTGGTTAATATCAATCAAATAATAATACCAAGACAACGAAAATAAACACCTTTATAAATCAAAAGTCGATCCATAAACCTATGATTATGGTTTGACATTTATTTTTGTTGAAAAAGTTTATACTATCATATACTTTTGAAAGGTTAAAAAAAAGACAAATTTTATAGTCAATAAATATAAAGGGTATTCCATTTAAAAAAACATAAGTTGGATTTATAACTCGAAAATAGTAAATATCTAACAAAAATTATCTACACCACTGCATTCTGCGGAAAAAAATCTTTAAGAATGTTATATTACCTTTTCGATAAGATGAAGGATAACGGCAATAGGACCAAAATGCAACATTTTCAAAAATGCCCTGTATCTTAACAACTAAAAGGGCTATTAAAATTCTGTTGAGGGCATCTTCAGTTTTACGAAAAAGTACCACAGTTTCGCGAAAACCGCAACCCTTTATCTTCAATAATAACGGAAATACTTTCAAAAGTACCCAAAATGGAACACCCTGTACTATCCATTTACTTGTCCGTTCGAATATTTTCCCCAACCGTGCTGCTCTTCGCAGAAACTTTATTCCATTCTTCTCTACAATAAAATAAATAATTTATTTCTTTTCAGTTCAGTTTGCTAACAAAACATATTTTTTAATTTATTCAAACTATAATTATTTTATACATCAAATTGCATGTCGATGCTATGCACATCGAGACAAATAAGATGAATTTTTCAAACCGTGACCGTCAACATAAGGTAAATAGTTAAAGTCTTCGATATATTCAAACTTTTCGATTCGAAGTCTTATTATCATCTGAAGTCGACCGGATTATTCCTCCTCCTTGTTAGCATGCGCTTCATTGTTCTCGTTAAATTGACTATTATATACTTAACGCACTAACGCATTTCATTTGCTCTGATTGAGATCTTAACTTTCACCATTATCTAGCGAAAATGACTTGAACTACTTTCGTCATTTCCTTTCTTTAATTTCGCTTATGGCATCATATAATCCGTAACCTCAACAATATTTTCAATATAACGTCACTTAACCATGAAGCTGCTTAATGAACTTGATACGACATTGACAATTTCTATCACAAAAAATCAGTAATATTTTTGTGTCAAATTAATTTGAAGTGTGCATTATTTACATTTGTAGCAGTTCTCTGAATATCTACTTCTTATTTCAATCTACAACACACATTATTGTTTATTGTCGTAAAATTTCTTATACAGCGTGTCCTAATAGTCGGAAAATATGATATGGCCATAGACATTGACAAACTCTATCATAAAATAGAATAATATTATTGCGTCAAATTCATTTAAAATGTGCATTATATATATTTGTAGCAGTTTTCTGAATATCTACTTTCTATTTCAATCTACAACACACATTATGGTTTATTGTAAAAATTTTTATACAGCGTGTCCTAATAGTGGGAAATTGTGATATGTCCACAGACATTGACAAACTCTATCATAAAATAGAGTTATATTATTGCGTCTAATTAATTTAAAGTGTGCATTATTTACATTTGTAGCAGTTGTCTGAATATCTACTTCTTATTTCAATCTACAAAACACATTATGTTTTATTGTCGTGAAATTTCTTATAAAGTGTGTCCTAATAGTGAGAAAATATGATATGGCCATAGACATTGACAAACTCTATCATAAAATAGAGTAATATTATTGCGTCAAATTCATTTAAAGTGTGCATTACTGTGTAGCATTTCTATATATTCCTACTCCTTATTCCAGTTTACATAATGGGCATAATTTTTAATTTTCGTAAGAATTCATACGCTGAATGTCCCAAATAAAAATTTCCAATTTGATACCTCATTCGAAATGAAGTTATGAAAAACTTCGATTTATATTATCACTTATTTTTTTTATTTTTCACTTGTATATTATTTGTTGATTTTACCTTAGATACGGTTGTTATAAATTCACTCATTATGCCCTAGAGCGTTATGAGCGGGCATTATGGATCATAACGCCCGCTCATTGTACGAGGAGAAATGAAGCAACTTCCATTGATTAAATACTTCATAATCCTTGTCGTATACGACTCTGGATTTCTCCGGCAATAAATTATTCGCAGCTTTGGCTGCATTTTCTATGATATTCTTGGGTAAATTTATTTTCATTTCCATTATTTCTATTAGACTACACAAAGAAAGCAGCAATGACATTCACTAAATATGATATAAAAATATTCACAAACGTTGAAATATCAACAAATGACATGCCTACTATGAGAAGGAAAATGGGAAGTATAGGAGCAATGAACCGATTTTAAAATCAATTTTTCATTATAAAAAAATAATTTTTTCGTGAAAAATAAAATCTTATATGCACCACTTGCGTTGCTAGATCCTAACGCCCATCGGGCGTTAGGATCTATGTAACGCACTTGGTACATAAATAACTATTTTCGCCCCTTCAAAGATATAGGAATCAACTTTGAAATTTCGAATAGCACTATAGGTAGGCTTGCCATACGTCCCGGTTTGGCCGGGACAGTGACGGTATTTTGCTCTTGTCCCGGTGTCCCGCCCGGTTTGATCAATGTCCCGGAAAACGGGTGTAAGATGTAAAAAGTAATGAATAATGGCTGTGAGTAGTTGAATTATAACAACAGGCCTATGAGGAGGTGAGCGCTACCTAGAGGAAAGATTCACACTATAACTTTATATAGCAAAGAGACGAGAGTGCTTTGTTCTGAAAGCACAGATCAACATTGTCAACTTATTAATTTATTTTTGTTTATTTTGCCAAAAATGTTTTTATAATTGTTTCTGTTGTTAATGTTAGACAAAAATTTTTAGTTTTATAAAAAATAAACTTAATACGACCTAGTAATAATTGTTCAATTAAACAATTTTATGAAGTATTTAAAATTTTATTTTATTAACACTTCTTTCTAGGTAGACCAGAAAAATATATCATTAAAGAAGAAAAATATATATATTCAATAAGCAAAATTCCTTTTTTATTTTTAGAAGGTGTGTAGTACTAAGAATTTAGGGTTCAAGATTCCTTCTCCCGTCACTTGCGAGGATTAAAAAAAGTCTTTAACTCACGATTTTGGTAATAATTTTTTAAAAATGTTCCAGGGGGGACCCCGCTCTACTGGGGGTATACTCCTTCCGGTAAGGCCATCCCATATTAATGTGACCCGATTTCACTCACCAAAAATATGGCAAGCCTAACTATGTGATACATCATATGAAATATCTTTTCGGAGCGACTCGAAATTCATACAGAAAAATTAAAGTTCATCGTGGTTAAGGATAACAGTTGAAACCAACGAAATAACGTACCTCAACATCAACTCAATACCCTCTATTGTAAAAAAAATTCGAGAAGTGTTGCGCGGTTAAGAAAAATAATTGAAACCCACAAGGATCTTAAGTCAACATAAACTCTACGTACCTACCAAACTTCAACGAATTGTTCCAAGATAACATAACTTCTGTGATTCTGACATGGTCTTTGCTACACGGCCGGATTTACCAATAGGCTGGAGTAGGCTGCACCCTATATATCGCCATTAAATCCATTTCAAGAGAATTAGATACGGCATCAACAAGAATTGCCTATTTTGCATTGTTCGAATCTCATCTTCGTTATGGTCTTCCCTTTTGGGGTTCATGTAATTCTTCACAACTTGACACCATTCTCAAATTGCAGAAGAGAGCAATTCGTTACATGTTTGTACTGAAAAATAGGGCTCATTGCAAACCTTATTTCAGGAAAAATAGAATTTTGACGCTTCCTTCTTTATATTTACTTGAATCTGTGTGCTTGATTCATAGGTATTTTCATGCCTTACTCTTGGCGTCACAGCACGAGTATCCCACCAGATCTTCGGGACATCATGTTTGCCTCCCTATTCCTTCCTCTGAATTAACAAAAAAGTCCATCATTTACAATGCTGAAAAAATTTACAATCACCTTCCAGAGGAATTAAAATCTATAACTTCCTTGACCAATTTTTGGAAACAAGCAAAATCTCCTTTTCTTGATAGACCTTATTACTCTATAGAGGACTACTTTTCTGAGCACTGATTGATAGATATGACCAAATTGATTAGCACAGGAATCAGCTTCGATTGAGGAAGATTTATTGTGAAGTTTGTATATATTTTTTTATGGAAATGTGGTGTGATTTTTATTTTTAGGTATTACATTGTTTAGTTTGTATATTGTTTTGATTGATGTGTGTTTATTTTTAAGTTTTACATTATTTAGTTACTATTTTTATTTTTTTTTCGCTTTGTCAATAAAATGTATTTTTTAAAGGGGCATATGATACAGTACGAAGAGGAAAATTACTAGAGGCCCTGACAGATTTACGAGTACCAAATAAAATCACGAGATTAGTGAAAATGACACTACAGGATACCATATGTGCAGTGAAAGTGGAAGGAATTTTGAGTGATGAGATAGAAGTGAGGAAAGGACTGAGACAGGGGGACCCAACATCAACACTGTTATTTAATGCAGTGTTAGAGAAAGTGGTGAGAGATAGCCAAATAAATAGAGCAGGGACACTGTTAAACAAAAGCCACCAAATAATAGCATACGCTGATGACGTCGTGCTAATAGCACGTAACAAAGGGGAACTGGAAAATATAGTTAAAGAGTTTCTAAAGTCAGCAAGAAATTATGGCTTAGAAATAAATCAAGAGAAAAGTAAATATATGGTATTGAAAAAATCGAAAGGAGGAGAAAGTGAAGCTCTCTTAGATATAGAAATAGAAGGGAAAAGAACGAAGTTTGAGAGAGTGAAAGAATTTGTGTACTTGGGGGTGCTGCTCAGTGAAGAGTGCAAAGAAGAAGACGAAATAGATTGGAGACTAATGAAGGCAAATAGGTGTGCAGGAGGACTAAGAGAAGGAATGAAGGCGAAGAAAGTGTCCTGGGGAACAAGACGGAAGATGTATAAGACAATTATACTACCAACATTAATGTATGGATGTGAAACTTGGGTAATGAACAATAGAATGCAAGAAAAGTTAGATATATGGGAGAGGAGGATGCTAAGAAGTATATATGGAGGAAAAAAGTAAATGGTATATGGGAAAGAAGAATGAATGAAGAACTGTATGAATTGTACGGTGAAAAAAGAGTGTCTGAAAAGGTGAGGGAGAGAAGACTACATTGGCTGGGACATTTGGAGAGAATGACGGAGAATAGAGAGGTGAAGGGAGTGTGTTGGAAGCGGTCGGAAGGTAGGAGAAGAAGAGGAAGACCGAGGAAGAGATGGAGCGAAGCGGTGATGGAGGACATTCAGGAGAGGAAAATAGGAAACTGGAGAGAGAGGGCAACAAAACAGACGGGAGTGGAAGGACCTGATAAATTAGGAAATAACATGTTAGAGGCCTCAATGGCCTATGTATAACTGTAATTAATAATAATAAAAAGTATTATTTTAAGACAATAAAGCATATTTGATTTGATTTGATTTGATATATGGCTCCAACACTCAAGGGGCCCACCAAAATTGAAATTTGAAGAACGGAAATTTATAAATGATAATGTGCTACGATGACTGATGCAAATTTGAATTATCGAACTATACTCAACAAGGAATTCCATATTATGAGGAAATTGACGTTAGCGATATAATTGAAGATTTTGCTAAAAATAAACCTAGAAAAAATTTGAGAGGTGTCCAGGGACACCCGAATGGAGCGAAGTTCTTTTCGATTAATTAGTGAAGGAATTGTAATAAAATTTTATTTTTTTCAAGTTATAATAATATTTTTTTTATTATTAACAAATATAATGTAATATAACTTAATCAGTAGGCTCAATTCTAGTAATAATTGGCTTGTTGTAACTGAAATAGAAAACATATGTTTGGGATTCTATTTTATTTAAATGTCTGTATTATGTATTATTATTGACTGTATAAAATCTCTACTCACCTAACTCCATCAGCAATATCCGGAACTTGTGCAGAAACACTGTCAGGATTCATTATTGTTATTATTTTTCATTATTTATTATGCACAAAAAACCTGTATACACTCAACGAAAATAATCGTCGCGACACCACACTGTTCATTGCGGAATAGAAAGACGAAACGAAAATAACTGGCTTGCTTTCTATGAGAGGGAGAGAGACAGAGAAACACGCGCTCGGCGTGCGCGCGTAAAAAGTGTCGTTACTTTTGGTCTTAATTTTTTCCGTCTAGCCTCCTTTCGCAATGCGCGATAAGTAACTTCGTTCCAAAAGTAACAATTTTTTTTTTTTTTAGTTGTGTTAGTACTGAGCATTAAATTATAAATAAATATATTCTACTAGGATAAGCATAGTAACTACAAGGCGCTCTACGCAAGCCTGATATCTGGAAGAATATACCAATATATTGCACATTCCTAATTGAAAAAGTAAAGTTGAAGATACAAATTAATGAATAAAAATTTTTCAAGGAAAATTCATTGACTTAGTTTACGGTAATGAAACTTCTAAAACTGCATATGACTTATCTATAACACTTCAATGTGATACAAGTAGACCTGAGGCACTTCGATACTTTTAAATTTCTAAATTAAATT
Source organism: Cynegetis impunctata (assembly GCA_030704885.1). Taxonomy (NCBI): domain Eukaryota; kingdom Metazoa; phylum Arthropoda; class Insecta; order Coleoptera; family Coccinellidae; genus Cynegetis; species Cynegetis impunctata. The sequence goes on along the minus strand of JARQZK010000784.1, from coordinate 422,762 downwards.
TTTTTCGCTATACTATATAAATCAGTGGTTCTTAACCAGTGGTCCGCGGACCCCTGGTGGTCCCTGAAAGCACTCGAGGTGGTCCGCGGAGCCATCCTAAAAATATTGAATAAGTCATATAATTGAATAAGTCGCATTCTGTCATTTCAGCCCCCATCACTCTGCGCATCTTTTTAATATATACAATGCACAGTGCTGTCAATTCACTTGTATTTGCTCGATTTCTGCATGACAATAAAGCATAAAAAGAAGACTAACTGTTTTCCAAATTACTAGAAATGAGGCAAGGTGTTGATGTTACGGATGAAATAAGACTATATTTTGGGGAATATCGTCTTCAGTGGCAAATACTTGTGGAAATTTGTACGAATGGTGCTCCTGCTATGCTTGATTCCCGAATCAAGCATAGCAGATCTGGTCTTGCTGCATTGATAACTCGAAAACTCCATCTGTAAGATCAACACATTGCGTTAGTCGTCGCCAAGCATTGGCCGCCAAAAAACCCTCCCATGATGCTTGGCTATTTCGTTGAAAATAGCTAATAAAAGTTTTTAACTTCATCAAAAGCAGTGCACTGATCACTGAATACTCGTCTTTTCAAACAGTTATTAGGCTCTGATATGAACTGTGAACACTGAAGTCTTCTTTTCCACACAGAGGTGCATTGGCTTTCCCCAGGAAATATTCTTTCAAGATTGTATGAACTGAGGGAAGAAGTGAAAATATTTGTAACTGTTAAGGAAAACAAAAAATTGATAAAACAGTTCGGTTAGGCCAAATATCAAATAAGCTTTCATTATTCATTTATTTATTAATTTGTTGTACCTTACACTTTCAAGTACATTTGTATGTTTTTCAGAAATATTAACGTATTTTCATAATTTCTATTCAATGATATCTGCCATGTGATCGTCAATTTTCAGAGTTTCCTGTAGTAGTTGATCTCCTGCAGCAGTTTACGCAAGTTGGTGGTTCTTCTTTTTTTATTAGGCAGTATCATGCGCGATGTGTGTATGACCAGAATTATTTAGTTTTTTCTGCTTAAATAAATAAATTGAACCTTCAACTCCATGCGTTTATCGCAAAAAGCGAGTTATGGATCAACAAGATCAAAAGTGTCAGTATTTCTGCGTTCGATAATTTGTATAAAATAATTGGGGAACACAATGCAGAAGAAGAATTACAAAACAAAGATGATACTCCATTCACCAAATTTGAAAAGTGAATTGAGTCGTTATTTTCAGTACTGTGAGCGCAAAAAGTATTCAGAAACTGGTTTGCAATCTTTTCATTGTCATTAAGTGAAAGTATTCGATGTTAAAAAACATCGATGTTCTTGAGCGATGCATCGAAAAACATCGACGCAAGGATCCGATGTTTTCCATCGAGTAGAAACACCGATGTATTTACCATACATGAAAAGTGAATTCAGTCGTTATTTTCCGTACTGCGAGGGCAAAAAAAAATTCAGAAACTGGTTCGCAATCTTTTCATTGTCAGAGTTCTTGAGTTCTTTATGAAATTGGAGAAAAAGGTATCGAAATGCAACACGACAAAAAAATTGAAATATATATATATATATATATATATATATATATATATATATATATATATATATATATATTCGAGGCAGGAATAAATCTTGAAGATATTTGTAATTTCTTTTCCAAAAATTCAAGATATACCTCATTTGGCTTTGTTTTCATCGATATATTTATGTGGGCAGGGGTTCTGGACGCTTTTGATAATGAAAAACAAGCGCCGAAATCTTGCCAACATGTGTTTGGCTTTCAGTTGCACTGCACCAAGGATTCAAAAGTTATTTAAGATTATGCAGTCACAAAAAACAATTTATTTCTATCGACTTTTTGAAGGTAATATTACTTAAAAACAGTTGGTGGTCCTTGTCAAGACAGAAATTTTGTTAAATGGTCCCTCATTATGAAAAGGTTAAGAACCACTGATATAAATGTAATAATCTATTTTCCACAATTCATACTAAAGTATAAAAATCACATTATAACGAATCGGGAAATTTGGGTATTTTCGTCCTCTTAAAGAAGCCCTCACCACTCAGCCTATATGCCCTAGGAACGTTAATCCGGCACTGCTTTGCTATACATACATTCGGTCTGAATCATGAAATTATAAATCACATATTTTTTAGATACATCTACTTCATGGAAACATTGATAATTTCAGTGACTCATTGCTTCATTTTAAGTCAAAACTTATTAATATTTATCGATTCATTTGTTTTCTTCTACTTGAAAAACTACGGAAAATTATATTTTGATTGAACAACGCGTTACCGTAAGTTGGCATCGTCAAGATTTGATGATGTGAAACCAGTTTTTTATCAATTCTTGGATTATTTATATGCTTCTATATTCAAGTGTTCATTATATAATAATTGAAATCACAAACATTCTGCAATGAATGATAGGTACTATAAATCATCAAATCATGAAAAATGTACAAGTTGACCATGGTCAATTTAATATACTACATAAAGTAAACAAGGAAAATTCTTCAATAATTTTAAAAACAACTATCCAAGGGAGCTGGTTATATGTATTCTCCGATGACAATTCCACTTTTACAATCCAACAGTAAATTATAGAAAACGTCGTCACCCTGACTCAAAATCTGCATATAGCTATTTCGATCTTATTAGATCCCATCAGTGCATTTTATTTAACTCAGAGTGAATTAACAAATTTCTAATTGTTCCTACATTGTTTACATATAACCAGCACTCTTGGAAAGTTGTTTGATAATTTTTTCTCATTTTTGTAAAATTTTCCTTGTGCACTTTATACAGTACTATAAATTATTTTGTCCACGACTGTACTATAAAACATTAATTATACATGTGCTACCTAAAGTGTAACACTACCTATTATTCACTAGTGAATAATGGTTCATTATTCACTGCATGACGTCACACTTAGGACGTATATCTAAACTAGAGAACATCATTTACATAGTTATGATATTATTATTGTTAGATTTCAAAACATTAATTTATCTATAAATTCAATGCTTTCGTTTATTTTCAATAATAATTGTTCTGTTAATAATAATATAAATAAATAATAAATACAAAATTCTATTTCATTTTTATCAGAGTGAAAGAAAGGATTGGAATCGATGTCAAGTGAAATAGTTGACGTTTACGTGAGTATGCAGTTATCAGTGAACACAGAAAATGCAGATTATTACTAATTTTTTCGAGGAAGTCGTGGACAAAGTATACTATTCTACTAGCACAAAGCACAAAATTACAATTTTTCACTCGGGTGAATTGTGACACCAAACTTCACCCTCGTGAAAAATAGCAATCATTTTGTGCTCGTTGAATAATATACTATCGCATTTCTTCGTTTGATAATATAGGTAATAGTTATTAACGTAACAAGGCCGATATGTAACGGATTCGGTTAGTTATAATCCGAGGCGCAGCCGAGACAATATCCAACCTCATCCGTTATTTGCGTATCGGCCGTGTGTCGTTAAAAATTTTTCGTAATCCCGTTGAAAGATTATATTTTGATTCCGTAGAAAGACAAAACCCCGTACCTCGCAATTCAACAGAAAAATCCCAACGTCGTGCACTCTGTTGTCATGGAACAGTTTGACAGTTTTTTGAACAACGTCAGTTTTTTGTGTTCTCAAGTTCGCTTTAACGACGACCATGGATGAAATTGATGAAATTGAGGAACAAAATCAAATTCCTTTAGAAATATTGGGAGAATCATGTGCAGTGCAGCGAGTGTTGATTAACTGCCGAAAATAACTCAAGAGCGATATCAAAAAGAATATGAAAATTTTGAAATGTGGCGTAAAAGCAAGAATGTAAAGGTGGTTAATGAAGATGTATTATTAGCCTATGCGAAATGAAAATCAGAGGTTGATTCTCCCAACTCGCTGTGGACCAAGATTTCAATGTTGTTATTGTAAGCAGAATGATGTTTTGAAATAAATATTTGAACAAGTGATTTCTTAACGGCCGCCGGCCGTTAACACTGACTTTTCAATTGTCATCTGAATACCGTTAAATCAAAATAACAGTATGGGATTACGAAAACACAGTTATCAGACTACCTTGAATATATCATATTATAATTGAGTTGAAATAATTGTATGCAAAAATTAATCAAGATTTTCTCTTCTGTTTGGTCGTATGTTTCTGAAGTATTTAATACAATTTGGGGAAATGTACGCTCTGGGAGGGTTATTCCGAACGCACCGCCATCGATTATCTCCCTCTACAATGCAGACTTGCAAATTGGAGTGGAATAGTAATTAACAAAAACTGTTTCGGTGTGCATTTTCACTGAAACGAACTAGTAAAATTTACAAGGGTGAAATTATTAATACGAATATAAAGTAGTCTGAATAATACATAACTAAAGCTCGAGCTTGAATCTTAGGATCCGCATTGCAGTTTGTCAAATTTTTTTAATACCACTTGCTTATTTTGGGTTTAACGAGACTGATAATTTTTAGAAAGTATTTCAAAGTTAACTGTAGATACAAGAAGGACTAAATAACAATTTAATTTTTATCAGTTTTCCATGCCGTATGAAAATCTTATATCGAATAGTTGTCAGAGACTTCAAGAAAAATCTTCTGAATTGAAAATGAATATTTTCATTTCAATTTAATGAATCCAGCACAGTTTCATTTTGATATTATAAATTTTTTCAAACGTTTTAACTAAAAATTCTTCTTTTAATGAAAGTGGCGTAAACTGCACTCCAATTTAAGTTCAGTAGTGACTTTTCGAGAAATTTGTTCATAAAATTCATATCCCCAAGCCAAAGTGAGCAATATTAAGATATTATAGGAACATTCCATTCCTTAGTAGTCATCTCGCTATGAATTTAATGAAGCAGAGCATTAGTCTTATTCAAAAGAAAATTAATCACTTTTTTTCTTCAACTCACCGTTCTTTTCTTAATTTTTATCGATAAACAATAATTTTCAGATTTTTGGTTTTTCACTATTTGCTCTTCAAACCCGTTCACCAGTGCTTCACAGAAATATCTTCAGAAAGACTGACATATTTGGAATATATGGATCTCCGGAAGCGACCCAAAAATTCAATTGAAATAATTTCAATTTAAATAAGTGCTATGTACATCAATACTCCTCGAACTCCTACAGGTTCCTAAAAGTAGCCCTGGCAGGTATAACGAAGAGTCCGCTGGGGTGTCTGAATGCTGCATTTGTCTTTATTTTTCATACTATTCTTCAGAGGATATACATGTACAGGCTGTCCCATTTTCGATGTCCTTACGGGGTAATTCGCTTATTTTTAAAGATAGAAATTTGCGGTTTTCGCGAACGTTGGTTACTTTTTTGTGAATCTCACGATACCGTAAACAAAATTTTCATAGCTTGCTTCGTTTTTGAGATACAGGGCGAAGTTGAAAATATTGCATTTTGGCCCCTCTCCTGTATCACAGCTGTCTTTTAACTTATAGAAAAAGTAAAGACTGTTTTTTATACACTTCTTTACGTAGAATCCAGTGGCGTAGTCAGATTTTTAAAATGAGCTCTCATTGTTTAGGTATAACCGAATGTTATAATTTTTTAAATAGAACACCCTGTATATTTTTCCATATTCAAATTACAAATGATTTGCGCTTTTCAAAAATATATAAAACTCAAATAAAATTCTAAGTATTAGCCCTGTATTTAAATAATTTTCTTTTTTTTTCATGGCAAGTCAAGACAAATATCACTTTAATAGATCGTTCGGCGCAATAAACGAAAATATCACTTCCAGATGTATAGCGTAAAACGAAAAGTTTTCATTAAAAAAATATTGTTCAATATACGTTATTAAACAATTTGACAAAACAATAAATTCAAACTAATGAAACACTATTTATCGACTATATACGCTCTGGACCTAATTAGTAGATGGCTATGAAAAAAAGCAAGTGCAGAATATTTATAGTTCCTGTCAAAGTGTACAAATTTTTCCTACAATGGCGAATGATAATCCAGTATATCAAAACTACGAAAAATTAGATATGGTTGGGATATATTACCAAGTTGGTTTGAATCCAAATCAAGCGATGGACCTCTATTTTGAGAAGTATTTACTATTACCCAGTTACTGGGTGTCAGATGAAAAAATTGGAATTTTAAGTTTCCTTTTTCGGATCGTTTGAAAAGCCTAGGCCAGAAAGGTTTAGAAAAGAAAATACCGAAAATGATGAAATTAGTGTCCTCGCAAAGGTAGAAGAGAACAAAAATACTTGCAGAGAAATTGAAGATTCGGTTGGCATTCCAACCATAAAAAAAAAAAAATATATATATATATATATATATATATATATATATGTATATATATATATATATATATATATATATATATATATATATATATATATATATATATATACCCCCTACACATCCCAAGCTATACATCATCTGCACCCAGGTGAAACTGAGAAGAGTATTGAGTTTTGTAGGTGGTATATTGTCCGATGAAAGCCATATAATTAGCGCTGGCATTTTTAATCGACATAATTATCGTTATTGGTCAAATAAAAATGAGCACGTTACGGTGGTTCATCAAAAACAAGGCAGATTCGGCTTTGATGTATCCTGTTTCGTTTTTGGAGGAAGATTAGCGCCTACCGCATTTTCGACGGTAACTTGAATCGCTAAAGATATTTGGAAATTTTTGATGATTTTCTTTCTGAACTACTTGACAAAATTTCGTTGGCTCAATATAGAAAAGGTTTATCCTAATGAAATATTCCAAAACCAGTGGATTGGTAATAATGGTCCCATTAACTGGCAACCAAGGTCCCCTGACTTATCTATATTAGATTTCTTCATATGGGGCTACATAGAAAATAAAATGAACCACACGCGGCACGAAAATCTAGATGCTCTGATGAATGCCACGAGAGAAGTTTTCAAATACTTAGGTATGAGACTTTTGTTTTAACTGTGGTCGATTGGCGCTATCCTCAGAAAATGTGTCTTCAACAGAATGGGCAGTAATTTGAACAATATTTACAAAACATTTTCAACAGAAAAATGATAGAACTTTGTTTCGTAGCAGTATTACATATGTTTCTATGTCTTTTATAATCATTATTAAATGTATCTCTGTTTAGTAACTTATATTGAATAATATTTTTTTGATGAATACTCTTCATTTTAACCTATATAAATGGAAGTGATATTTTTGTTTACTGCGCCGAACGATCTATCAAAGTGATATTTGTCTTGACTTGCCATAAAAAAAAGAAAATTATCTAAATACAGGGCTAATACTTAGAATTTTATATAAGTATTATATATTTTCGGAAAGTGCAAAGCATTTTTGTTATGAATATGGAAAAATATACAGGGTGTTCCATTAAAAAAATTATAACATTGGGTTATACCTAAACAATGACAGCTCATTTCAAAAGTCTGACTACGCCACTGGATTCTACGTAAAAAAGTGTATGAAAAACAGTTTCTGCTTTTTCTATAAGTTGAAAGACAGCTGTGATACAGGAGAGGGACCAAAATGCAATATTTTCAACTTCGCCCTGTATCTCAAAAACGATGCAAGCTTTGAAAATTTTGTTTACGGTATCGTGAGATTCAGAAAAAGTAGCCAACGTTCGCGAAAAACGCAAATCTCTATCTTCAAAAATAAGCGAGTTTCCCCGTAAGGACATCGAAAATGGGACAGCCTGTACACACACACACACACACACACACCCACACACACACACACACACACATATATATATATATATATATATATATATATATATATATATATATATATATATATATATATATATATATATATATATATATGTGTGTATATATATATATATATATATATATATATGTGTGTGTGTGTGTGTGTGTGTACAGGCTGTCCCATTCGATTATATATGTATATATATATATATATATATATATATATATATATATATACATATATAATGAGCTATGCGACAATTATGTGCACTTGTTCTGAATTATATACCTAGGTCTCAGACTAGGTGGTCGACATCTGAGGAGAAAGTTTCTTATACAACTCAACTTCGCTGAGATGCCAATACTTGAAATAGAATTCAGCCAATTTATTATTTAAATTAAGTCATATCTATACATATATATATATATATATATATATATATATATATATATATATATATATGGCCTCCAGATAAATATCTATTTTTGGTAGTAATTTTTCATTTTCACATATTCTTATGAATTAAGGATCACCAAATTTAAGAATAAAAATAATTTTCGCTATTTGTCTATTAAAGGATATTTTGAAGAAATCTACAACCATTGAATTTTTTTCAGGTTCGGACTTTATTTGTCAGTGGATTACCGATGGACGCCAAGCCTCGAGAATTATATTTATTATTCAGGGCCTATGAGGTGAGTTTCTCTATTTATGTTCATATTAATATTCGCCCAGAAAATCATTTCATTTTTCTCTCAATAAATAAAAATACTTGAGAAATTTTGGGACTATTTTTTTTTCAATTCTTCATCTTCCTAAACAAAAGTTATGAATCGCAATTCTTTGGTTTAGATTTTAGATCATATCTTCGAGTTGAAGGCTATTATGTGCTGTATGTGTAATTTGGCGAATGCGCCGGATTGAAAGCCTAGTGAATTTTCAATGCAGCAAATTACAATAAAATACAACAATTCTAAAAGCTGAGAGAATAATGATTATACAATTTATATATTATATTATACATTTTAATAAACCCAGATTATATTCAGTTATAATATCACAAGAGTATCGAAAATAATCGATTATACTTCCGAGTCACGAGACGTATTTCGCGAAACATCCACTAGAGCGCAGCTAGAGTGATGTTCTGAGAAAAAACCTCGAGTGACGAGGTCAGTATAATCGATTATTTTCGATTGCTCGAGTGGTATTCGTTAGGATAATATAACGAATATAAATTTTTTTTGACAAACGTCAAAACATCGTCAATATGAAAATATTCACATTTTGACACGAGTCGAAACACCAAAACAATTATATAACGTCGTCAAGGGTATATTCGTAAGTAATGTCATAGGGCATCTAATTTTTTCGAAATAATTCGAAAAAACACGTTGCTAAGTAATATTTTAACAGGAAGCATGAGTGCTGGTGGCAACCTGCACGAATGCTTTTTGTGAAAAAATATTACTTTGCATTGTGTTTTTTCGATTTTTTCATAGGAAAAATTAGATGCCCGAATGTATTTAACAAGACCATTTCATGAGTAACAGCTTATTTTCAAAATTTCAAAATTGCGCGTTTGTGATTGGTGGAAACTAAGACGAGGGAAATAGTCACTTATCAATACGCAGTAGTTATACAAAATTCACGGATTCAATTGGCTTAATCATACATGAGTTATATAATCAATAAAATGAAATGTTTTATATGTAAGGTATTGAAATTCTCACAAAAAGTTTAATGCAAAATTAATATAGCAATCACAATTCATTCAGTCTCCCTTGGTATTTTCGTTTATTTATATTGTCATCATAAAGCTTTTGTCGAAAGAAAAAATCTCAGTAAGCTCATTCTAGGATATGGACGAATTGAAATAGTATATTATGTTACTAGGGGTAGAAGGCTATCATTATTGTTGAGCCCAGATTCTTGCACTGCCGAGGCGTTAGCCGAGGCTGCGAAACATATAAAGGGTCTTCCGCTCCGAGTGACATATACTATTTTTTCTTCCAGCGTAAATTGAATATTGTGCCCATAGTGTCGAACTTTTAAATTTTCTTGACAAATACTGACAAACATCAAATTAAATAAAAATTAAATGACCTACTTGGATACAACGCCCATAGACGTTGCTATCATTTCTCATTATTTTATTACTAGTACAATAATGAGCGTTCATTATTTTACTAGTATAAGAATAGGTTATTTTTACGATATGTGTTGTCGAAAATAATATAGATATTATTATACGCTTGAAGAAAAAAGTTATTAACACACTAGTATGTAGTTAGCAAATATGTAGAGTTTGAGATTCACTGCACACTAGTTTTTGTGCTGATATAATCCAAGAAATAGTAAGAAACTATAAAATCTCGATACTTGAAGTAATTCACGTTAGACTCAATAGAACTCTGAATGGAGTACACTGAAGTATGAATATTTTCCAATTGACTTATGTGTAAAGGACAACTGAGACAAAAGTTGACTAAATAAACAATTCCACTTTTTCACTGTTCTTAACCAAGAATTAATCACTTAGCTATACTAGTCAATTGAAACGATAGCATAGGCCAGTAAGATAGATATAATCCAATAAATCATTCAGAGTAACTCATCCTACTTCAAAATATTTTCTAGGGTTACGAGGGATCATTGCTCAAAGTTACCAGCAAAAATGGAAAAACAGCTTCGGTGAGTACATAAAGTTCTATTTTCAAGTGTTGACAAAAAATTCGAATGAGACAAAAATATATGTTCCAGTAATATATATACATATATATATATATATATATATATATATATATATATATATATATATATATATATATATATATATATATATAAATAAATATATATATATATATATATATATATATATATATTATATATATATATATATATATATATATATAAATATATATATATATATATATATATATATATATGATGGCGTGGGTCTTTCTCAAAGTAATTCTGCTAAGAATTTGGGTATCATTATGGATGATCAATTACGTTTTCGTGATCATATTTTGATTTTGGTAAGAAAATGCTACATGGCTCTTAGGACTCTGTATATGAATGTTAGCATATTGAATTTTAAGATGCGTAAAAAACTTGTAGAAACGCTAATTTTGCCGATTCTGCACTATGGTCTGGTCCTTATCTATCCTTGTCTGGATCAATTTTCGAGGAATAGACTACAGCGCATTCAGAATTCATGTTGTCGGTTTGTATTCAAATATGAGAGGATTTCGGCTAAGATTGATCAACTACGGTGGCTGAGAATGAACCAGGTTTTCTTCTTTCATATGAGTTCTTTAGTCCACCGAATTCTATCATCTGGGATGCCTTCTTATCTTCATTGTAGATTGAGTTTCAGAGGTAATTCTCATGCTGTTAATATTAGACATGGGGATACTCTCCACCTCCCTAGGTTTCGCCTAACTATCTTTGAAAGATCTTTCTCATATAATTCTATAGCTGTATATAATAAGATTCCTAGGAATATTAAAAACCTCTCATTACATAGTTTCAAGAAGAAGATCAGATCGAGACTTCTATCTGCACAAATAGCTGTTTAATTTTTATTCAGGGCTACCTAACGAATGAACTTCAGTTTGTTATTGTCAATTTATATTCAGCGTTTACATTCTCATTTTCTCCTAATAATTTGCGATTTGTTTCAGTTTTTTATTTCGTGTCTGGTTCATTATTTGTTTGTATTTCATTTCACATTGAGTTGTTTTATTCCATTAATTATTTATTTTCATTTCAATTTATATAGGTTCTTGAATTTTTTTTTTTTATATATATATATATTGTTTTTTTTTTGTTTTTTTTGTTACTTTGTTTCATTTATTATATTTTTTTTTTTTTAGTTCGAGGTTGTGTTGAATAGCTTTGCTATACTTCGCCTCTCATAGTCAATAAATTCCTTATTATTTTTATTATTTTTATTATTATTATTATATATATATATATATATATATAAATATATATATATATATATATATATATATATATATATATATATATAGGGTCTAAGGTAAACATGCGGGAGGGATATTAATCTAAGAAGATTTTTTCCTATTATAACTTCTGAAAAACTCCTTTGTTTCGAAGACACAGGGTAAACAAAATTTGCAACAGTAACAACATTGTATCATCAAAAAGTTCATATGTCGTATCTCAATCTACAATGAATGTTAGAAATTACTTCCTCCAGCCTACAAGCATTCAATCTTCTCGTCATTAAGTGCCGAACTCTTTCAAACACGCCAGGGTCGTTTCTAATTGACTTTCACCTAGCAATTATTCGATTTCGCAAGTCGTCCAAATTATCCACTGGAGTAGCGTAAACGATTGACTGAAGATATCCAAATAAAAATTAATGAAGGGGTTGAAAAATCACAAGCAACAAAACTGAAATGTGGTGGTGCACCATAGTGCATAAACCATCTTGCAATTGTTGTCGCCAATATTACATCCTGCAGAAACTCAGGTAGTGTTCCTTCCAAAATAATACTGGTCCATTTAGATAGTCACCCACAATTTCAACCCAACATAATTCACATACCTCATGCGGATTTCCATCTGCCCATAAATGGTTTTCATGAAAATTCCTTATTGCATTTCTTGAGAAATTGGCTTCACCGGTGAAAATTATCTGTGGCAGGAATTGAAGGATTAGAAATGATATTTGCCAAAACCTTTGACATAAAACAACAGGTGAAGGAAAATCAGAAGGTAGTACTGCCTGAAGACGTTGAATATGGTATGGATACAACCAATTGTCATTAAGAATTTACCAAACTGTCCAATTAATTGGAGTTAAATCCAAAGTATTGGCATTTCTTCATGCAGAACTCCTTGGAGCTTACTATATCATGTCCGGCACATTCTCTCATAGTTGTACCGTTCTTACTGTCATTAATCTTCCTGGCAGTCCATTTCGTTTCAATGTTCCTGTTTTACAAAGACGTCGATGAATGTTGGTATGGATACAACCAACTGTCATTTAGAATTTTCTGAACTGTCCAATGAGTTACATTCAAAGTATTGGCATTTTTTTATGCAGAACTCCTTGGAGCTTACTCTATCATGTCCGGCACACTCTCTTATAGTTGTACCGTTCTTACTGTCATTAATCTTCCTAGCAGTCCATTTCATTTCAATGTTCCTGTTTTACAAATACGTCGATAAATGTTGGTATGGATACAACCAACTGTCATTTAGAATTTTCTAAACTGTCCAATGAGTTACATTCAAAGTATTGGCATTTTTTCATGCAGAACTACTTGGAGCTTACTCTATCATGTCCGGCACACTCTCTTATAGTTGTACCGTTCTTACTGTCATTAATCTTCCTAGCAGTCCATTTCATTTCAATGTTCCTGTTTTACAAATACGTCGATAAATGTTGGTATGGATACAACCAACTGTCATTTAGAATTTTCTAAACTGTCCAATGAGTTACATTCAAAGTATTGGCATTTTTTCATGCAGAACTACTTGGAGCTTACTCTATCATGTCCGGCACATTCTCTCATAGTTGTACCGTTCTTACTGTCATTAATCTTCCTGGCAGTCTATTTCATTTCAATGTTTCTGTTTTACAAAGACGTCGATGAATGTTGGTATGGATACAACCAATTGTCATTAAGAATTTTCCAAACTGTCCAATGAGTTACATTCAAACTATTGGCATTTTTTCATGCAGAACTACTTGGAGCTTACTCTATCATGTCCGGCACATTCTCTCATAGTTGTACCGTTCTTACTGTCATTAATCTTCCTGGCAGTCCATTTCATTTCAATGTTCCTGTTTTACAAAGACGTCGATGAATGTTGGTATGGATACAACCAACTGTCATTCAGAATTTTCTAAACTGTCCAATGAGTTACATTCAAAGTATTGGCATTTTTTCATGCAGAACTCCTTGGAGCTTACTCTATCATGTCCGGCACATTCTCTTATAGTTGTACCGTTCTTACTGTCATTAATCTTCCTAGCAGTCCATTTCATTTCAATGTTTCTGTTTCACAAAGACGTCGATGAATGTTTTCGAAGATTTTTCGGTCGGGGATATTACGGCCAGGAAACCGTTCAATGTACGAGTGTCTACTTTGTAATTACTTGCCATCAGCAAGTTCATACATGAAATGCATGTCAGTCATCTAGGCATTCATATAGTGAGTCATGGTAGAGAACTTCACTAACTATTACAGTCCCGTCAATCAGCCAAACGCCACTAAATCTAAACAACTGCGACCGATGCCGTTAATCACGAATAACGAGATGTATTCAAACGAAATCCACTTGTACGTTAGTAGATAAAACAGCCATTCCAAGTAATCGTTCACAGTTTTTTGTACTTGATAAACTCATTCATATTTTGTACTTCATTGTAAACCCATTTGTGTAGTACGCCATACTTTTACTTACATTAATGATTTCAACAAATATCGAATACGGTTGTCGCAAATTTTGTTGTCTGTATCTTCGAAACTAAGGTGTTTTTTTAGAAATCATCGTACGACAAAATATTCTTAGTACAGGCCAAGAAATAACCTCTTGAATTTTTGCCGCATGTATACCTAACCTTTATATTTATACATATAATATATATATATATATATATATATATATATATATATATATATATATATATATATATATATGTAAGTTTGGAGTTTCGTCCAACCTAACGATGCGCTCAGCGCAGTCGACTGAGTGGGTCAGAGTTGCGGGGTTTCTCAAAGATTTATCAGGTCGTCATATCCAGATACCTTGACTACTGTTCATTTTCAATTGTATAAATTTGACACTGACATAAATTGTATATTTGTTGAAAACAAACATATTCGTTTGTGAAGTAATGTACTTGTTTGTTGATTCAGGTAATGTTATAATGTATTGAATAAGTTTCATGTATGTAATTATGTGTTTTAATAAAACTTTCAGTTATTGCTAGCATCAACAGCCATACTTAAATAAATCATAAGTCTTGATAGCAGACTTATAAATCAACAAACAAGTACATTAATTCAAAAATTAATATGTTTGTTCTCAATAAATATACAATTTATGTCAGTGTCAAATTTATACAATTGAAAATGAACAGTAGTCAAGGTATCTGGATATGACGACCTGATAAATCTTTGAGAAACCCCGCAACTCTGACCCGCTCAGTCAACCGCATCGTTAGGTTGGACGAAAATATATATATATATATATATATATATATATATATATATATATATATATATATATATATATATATAAGGCCGTCGCGTGGGTTGGGCGACCGAGGCGGTCGCCTTGGACGCCGCGTTGCGGGGGCGCCTGCGTGGTTAAAAAAATAATATTTTAAGAGTTTGTTGTATCGTTGTATGGTTCTATTTTATAAGCACTTATACGACTGTATTGGTCTCGGAATCAAACAATGTATGCATGGATAAGTGATCATTAAGTCTACATCCTTATTTGGGATTTTGCAACGCCTCTTTACCATATTCTCTAGTTCAACGAAGTGCTGGTGTGTTATAAGCGACCATACGAAAGCCCTCACTTTGAAGCAAATCTTTGAAACGCGTTGGGAAGCTCGTTTAAGTGTTGTTCAGGCTGTTAGATACCAATACGCTGATGTTAGGGTGCATTGGTTGAGTTACGCGACAAAATTGATGACCCCCTAACAGCATCTGAAGCTCACTCGTTGACAAATCAGATGGAAGACTTTTCTTCCATCGTAACTTTGATCTTCTGGAATGACATTCTTTTTGAAGTTAATTTGGTCAGTAAGAGTATTCATGGGAAAGAGGTAGACCTCAGTGAATGTTCTGAAAAGATCAATACGTGTTTAGAGTTTTTAAATAGATTTAGAGATAATGGATACGTGGACGCGGTAATCTCCGCTAAAGAAATTGCTGCTGAACATTGAACCAATTTTCCCCGAAAAAAGGATTCGTAAAACAAAACGCATTCTTTTGAACGACTCTTCTGAGGAAATAAACACTCCGCCTGAAGAAACCTTCAAAAGAGAAGTTTTTTATTCATTAGTGAATAATATATTAAACTCGCTCAAGAAGAAGTCAACTGCATTGAAACAACATCAACAAGTATGCGGATTTTTGTATAATGCTACTCAACTTCCAGGTAAAGAAGACCTAAAAAATTGTTGTTTGGAACTTGAAAGACATTTAACTGACAACAGGAACAAGATACCAGATATAAACGGAATTAAACTGTTTCTTGAGCTTTTTTACATCTAGGTTCGATTCTAGATAAAGGGACCAACAAAGTCACGCCAGAATAAATCTTTTGCCAAAAAAGCCTTGAGTCAAAAAATTTGTTTATAAATTTATGGGTCGCATTAAGAGTATTACTAACAATATCCGTGACGGTAGCCAGAGCCGACGTTTTAGTAAGCTTAAAGTTATAAAAATTATTTGCGTTCTACCATGGCACAAGATAGGCTGAACTCTCTCGTCATTCTGGCAATAGAAAATGACACTGCAAAAAATCAAGAATTCAAAGAAATTCTGACAATATTTGCTCATGCAAAAGCCAGGCGAATGCCTTTCAATATTTAAATTTTCTAAGTAGACTACAAAAAAGAGTACCAAGAACAAGAGTAACAAATTGAAGACAGTATGAGAATTAATTAAATCTTAGTATATATATATATATATATATATATATATATATATATATATATATATATATATATATATAAATTAAAATATATAATAGGGAGGGTGGGAGGTCCGTGATGCTGTTATTTATTATGGCTGTCGGTTTTTCCAGTCCGGAACACGGCGGATCCATAGTAGTAGGGGAGCCCAAGCGGGGATTTTGGGATTTACTCCAGCGCGGCAGAATAACATACTGGGAGAAACCTTGCATGCTGTTAAGTATCCCCACCATACATGAACCCTCAATATGGGGGCGTTCGTCTAGGGCAGCCGATCAGATTAGTAAAAAAAAATCGTTCGTTCGAAAAACTCGAGCGCGTCAGATTAAGGCAAGGTGAGTTAATTACATGCAGAAGAGTATGCATTTCACTAATCTGACGATTTGCACGTGGCATAAGGAAATAAGAGACTAAGAAAGGTTGCAAAAAGAAAACGTCACCTTGACATTCTCGAGCACGGTTAAATTTTTATTTTTATTTTGAAAGAAATGTCACGATTTTTTTTGCATATTTGAATATCGGCGTTGAGTTTTGGTCTCGTACGGTCACCCCCACCATGCAAATCGGCAGATTAACTTACCTTCGTTATCAGAGACGATGTGGGGTGTATAAACTATTAATATCTAACGCGCTCGAGTAAATCTATATAACGATTTTTTTTTACATTTTTTAAGATCTGCACACGCTTTCCCCCCCCAGTGAAATGGCATACATCATATAACTTTTTTTTCGTTTTAGCATCTAATCTTCACAATCCAAAAGGTCCCCACGACGCTCGAGTAAATCCCCATTTAGCATCTCGGGCTCCCCTACTATAGGTGGTGGATAATGGAGTGGCTCTAAAGAGCTAGGGTATCAACCCCTGAAACAAAACTAGAACAAAACAAATTGAACGTTTTACCGGAGAGAGGAGGGGGAGCTGAAGAAAGTCTTGGCTTGGGCGCCAACAAACCTCGCGACGGCCCTGTATATATATATATATATATATATATATATATAAATATATATATATATATATATATATATATATATATATATATATACATATATATATATATATATATATTGTATTTTATAGCGCAATAGCACAACAGTTTATTTGACTATATATCATATCATATCACAAAATATTAAAAACAATATAGTGCCATTGCAATTTCAGACATAGGACTATCATCAGGCAAATTGAGTTTAGAAGACATTACGGTTTGAATATATCAAATATCGGAGAATGAATCGAGTCAATCTGGTCGTTCAGCAAAACATTACCGTTTGTATTATGATTGAGTTGGAAAATGATGTTAAATTATACAACTAAGGTTCTTTCGGAAATTAGTACATCATTTATAAATCGGTTTTTTTGACCACCATGAAAATGAACGTATTGTATATACCTAGTATTTTTCCATGAAACTGAAACCGTCAGATTATCCAATAAATTTCTGCTAGTAATATATACTGAACAAATACCTGCTCCATTCGAGTTTGGTTTTTCGCAATTATCTAGAGTGTCGTAATTTCATTTTCCATTTTACAGCCTGTAGGATTTGTGACGTTCCACACGAGAGCGGGAGCAGAAGCGGCAAAACAGGACCTGCAGGTGGGTAATTGTATAAATTATAAGGATGAATATTAGATTAATCTCCAACCTTTGTATCATACATTTTCGAGCATTTTTTTGTCATAGGTGCATGTATTGCATTATATTTAGCTTTATGTGGCATCTAAATAGATACACTATATTCAGTCCCCTTTTTCACTTCTGAATTGATGAGTGGGAGCACTGATTTCTGTATATATTTAGAGGATCATTCTGTATAAAGTAAATGCACTGATCGATGGAAAAGTTGATAAAGAGTTTAAACATAGACAGAATTCCTAAAAACAACAATTAAATTTTGTATTTTGATAATTCATGTACATATTTATACACATGTATAGTAAAGGTCAAAATAAGTCGATTAGACCCAATTTATTTATATACAAAAATGTACCGTTTACCCGTGAGAAAATTTGAAGTTTTATATCAATAGAATTTCATTTATTTTTCACTTGTATATTATATGTTTGTTTCACCTTGGATACGGTTGCAATAAACACACTCATTATGACATAGGCCATAACGCCCGCTAATTTCATGATGAGAAATGAAGCAACTTTCATTGATTGAATACTTCATATTCCTTGTCGTATACGACTCTGGATTTCTCCGGCAATAAATTATTCCCAGTTTTGGCTGCATTTTCTATAATATTCTTGAGTAAATTCATTTCCATTTCCATTATTTTTATAAGACTACACAAAGAAAGCAGCAATGCCATTCACTAAATATGATGACAAAAATATTCACAAACGTCAAAATATCAACAAATGACATGCCTACTATGAGGAGGAAAATGGATAGGAGCAATAAACCGATTTTAAAATCGCTTTTTCACTATAATAAAATGTTTTTTTCCTGAAAAATAAAATCTTGTATGCACCACGTGCGTTACTAGATCCTTACACCCGGAGGGAAACATTCGGCTCGAGGACCTTTGGCCCGAGAGATGAATGTAACACATGTTGACAAAAGTGCAGCAAAAAAAAAAGTGCAACCAAAGAAACACACAAGAAACTGTAGAAAGGTTTAAACCACCCTCATCTCCTGATATTTTGTTCAGAACTCTCTCAGAGGTGGCAATGCATTTCTCTAATTTTCAAGCAATGAAACTAATTAATTATCTTCATTTTGTTACTCCTCTAAAATTATTGCATTCCGCATAGTTTCGAAGGAAAAAACTGTTGTCTGAAATCCTGCTAACGATATTCTTAAAACAAGTTCAGTGAAATTGTAATATAAAATTTAGATGCTAGTGGAAACAAAGGCAAAACTGTTTTTCATAATAAATATTTAAAATGACGAACAGTTTCCTCAATACAAAGGTCCATTCCATATAAAAAATGAAATTCGCCCTTCTTAAAATGTGTTTTACATTTTGATATATAAATAAATTGGGTCCAATCGACTTATTTTGACCTCTACTACACGTGGTAGCTCTGTGTCCCCAATTTTGGGACACTATATATATATATATATATATATATATATATATATATATATATATATATATATATATATATATATATATATATATATATATATATATATATATATATATATATATATATATATATATATATATATATATATATATAGGTATATATATTCATCACTAAGTACCACACTAGAAAGTATCTCGTAGAAATAGTAGGAAACACTATATAAACTACTTATAAAAAGTGTAGCACACCTATATAGTACTGCTCATGGACAATAGTATTCAAATATATGCTCTAATGGTTCTTTAACAGTCATATTCGACCATTCTAAAATTATTCATCGAGTGTGTTGGTTGTAGTAGAATTGTTCTAGATTGAATTTCAAAACCTATCCCCAAATACATATTTTTCTTTGAAATAATTCAGAATGTATAGTAATTGATAATATAAACTTGAATTACTGTTAATGTTCCTCTTCACTATTTAAAGCAGTACAGAAGACATTTATTATTCCAATATTTCATAAAATTAGGGCACTGACTTGAGATTTTCTAATAATAGATTTTAGGTTCTCAATATTTTGAGTTGTGTTATGAAACAACTTTTTATATATAAATATATATATGTATATATATATATATATATATATATATATATATATATATAATATATATATATGCATATATATATACATACATATATATATATATATATATATATATATATATATATATATATATATATATATATATATATATATATATATATATATATATATATATGTATATATATATATATATATATATATATATATATATATATAAATACATATATATATATATATATATATATATATATATATATATATATAATATTCAAGGATTCTTGTTATGGACCTTACTGTAAATACTATAATAAAATAAATTTCATCAATAAACAATATCTGGAAAACACACAAATAAAACTTTAAGTTTCCAAAACTCTATACCTTTGAGGTCTAGTATATATGTATATATGTATTTATATACATATATGTATATATATATATATATATATATATATATATATATATATATATGTCGTGAATTATTGGAGTGAAATTAGTACATTTTTTAAAAATCACTTTCAGTGTGGTATTCCCGAAGGGATATTTTAAGTTCAATGCAAATGTCGCTCATCATTCAGATGTTCCTGATTCTATTATAAATATATACTAGTATAAATGAACATAATTCAACAACGCGATACACTTGATAACCCTATATTATATCCATAATGAGTTCGATGCAGCAAATTACTCTTGAATATGCATTCCAAATTCAATTAGTTTGAGCATTATGAAACTATACTCATTATTCTCCAATAAGTGAGATGCTTTCATAAAAGCAATGAATACCGAGATTATCCGTGTGTAGATAATGAAATGAAATATTATATTCAAATAAAAATTAGATCATTTGGGAGGATTCCCAAAAGAAGGATCAAAAACTAATATTTATTAATTTTGCTTCCTGCCATAGACATATAGTTGATTAGGGATAAGCTTTACTATTAGTAGAAGAGGCGTCTATTTCAATGTATTCACTGCCTCTTCTTTTTTTGAGATTCGGTTGGACGAAATGCTACATAAAGGTTTAACATATGTCTGCTTTAGATTTTTTCATATATCATTGCTAGAATCGTACATGCACATATTTTTTCAGATGAAGTTGATTTATTTAATAATAAAGATGAATATTTGAATTGTTTCCTATGAAATCAACTTCCACAATTTCATTATCAATCTTCAATATAGCATAATAGTGTTTTTTCAATTTTGACTCAATGCTATCCAAATATTTTGGTGAAAATGTAGTCTTTGATTGAATATTATTTATTTGATGAAAGAGTAATGAATAGTCCTAAACCTTGGATATTTTATTAAATTTATGCCAAGATACTACCGACTTCTTTAGATGCAAGGTTTTCTATTCTCATATATGGCATAGCATTGAACGAAGACATATTAGTTTCCTCTTTATTCCTAAAATATTAGGAATACCTTTATCAATAAGAAAGGTAACTTCATGAATTGTTCCGAATTTTCGTTCTTCATATAAATTTAGGGTTAACATAGGTGTATAGAACATGATCATAAATATCGAAATAGTTATCTTAATGAAATATTTTTCACAAAAAAAACCTGCGGCAAAATGAAACTACTGAAGGTTTTTTAACAATCAATTCATCTAAAATGTAATTGTTGACCATACTCAATTTCACATATCGCATAAAGTGAACATGGAAAATTACTCAATAATTTAAAATTATGAAAAAATCTTCCAAGGGAGCTTGTTATATGTATTCCGCGACGCGAAATCTGCATTCACAATGCAACAGTGTATTATAGAAAATGACTAGGAGTGAATTGATCCCCAATACTATGTTCTGGAATTCCATTCACTATTGTTGTAGAATAGATACCTTTATATCAGGAAGTATTTGTTCTCTCGACAGAATTCTGCATTTTCGATCTGAACAGTAAATTTTTGGTTCCCAATATCTTTATCGGACGGCGCTATGGGTTGTTATCCATAGAATAGTCCATCCGCCATTTGTAATGGGGAACAATAAGAATCATGCCAATTCACTCCGAGTTAAGTAATCTGCACTGAAGAGATTTAATAAGATCGAAACAGCTGTATGAAAATCTTGAGTCGATGTGACTTGACATTTTCTATAATTCACTGTTGCAGTGTGAATGCAGATTTCGCTTCGTGCAATACATTTAACCAGGTCCCTTCGAAGATTGTTTGATAATTTTACAGTATTGAAGAATTTTCGTTGTTCACTTTTTGTGAATGCTTTTTCAAGATCACGCTTAGTAGCTTAGCAAGTATGTCCTTTACCCTGCACTTCGTCCAACTCCATCTCATAAATGAACACCATTGTTTATATTAGCATTTTGACATTCACAATCACACTTTTGTGGGCAATTTTGCAGCAGGGCGTAAGGTTTGACCCCGACATGCCTCAGACCATCCGACTGGAGTTTGCTAAAAGTAACACGAAGGTTAGCAAGCCTAAACAGCAAGCTGCTAACGCCGCCAACACGCACCCAACTCTGATGCACCCCCTCACAGGACGTAAGTACACCCCTGGCAACCTCTCAATGAAGAATAGAGGCTATATCTTTCCTCAAAAACTTTTTGCACAATATTTGATCTTTTACCCAGAGTACCCTCACTTCACCCAGCAAATATGAGCTTTCACCCAATGAATTGGATCTATAGTAGCTTTTACATCATGATATTTCTTTAGTGCACAACCCCTGTGAAAACGCATTTTAACGAAGGTACTTAGAATTCCACGAAATTTATTTGTTGAAATTAAGTTTCATGAAAAAAATGTATTTGAAATAGATTATTATAGTTACATCTCATATTTTGTTATATGATATCCGATTGCCTACTGAGATATATACAAGTATTCCTTTGTTTTGATATTATTTTCGAGAGAGAAGACTCCTAATAATTTCTCTGGTATGTAAGAAAATGTCTATCTATTGCGCTCTTGATATACTTTATGTTGGATATTACCGACAACACTTTCTCTGTCGAACAGCGAGATTCTATGTAAATTGTTTTCAGATAATAAATACTTTTCTGGTAATAATATTATATCCATTGTACATAGACAAGCTATAAGATTCTTGATATCTCAAATATAAAATAGAAAAGATAAATCTTAAATCATCAATTATTGTAATTATAGCTTGAGATGTTTAGCACCATCATGAAAATTTTGTCCAATATTAGCCCCAAATAAGGGCGAAACAGTCTGTCTATCGTTTCCGTTATTTGTAATAGACAACTTAATGTTTCTAACATTTACCGTCTCAAGGTATATGGAGATATTTCGATGTTTCGTGAATTCGTATAACCAGCTCCGCTATAGGAGGTTTGTTTGATTAGTTTCAAATAAATGTCCTTGTTTACTTCATTTTATTGCCTCGTACGTGTCTCGACACGAAGAATTCTGTTTTATATATATATATATATATATATATATATATATAAATCACAGAATTATTCGTGTCGAGATAAAAAGATAGATAACTATCTAGATAGATAGATAGATAGTTAGATAGATAAAGATACATCGGCAGATAGATGAATAGATAGAAAGATAGATAGATAAAAATAATTTATAATGCAGAACAACATACGTGTCTCGACACGAAGAATTATATATATATATATATATATATATATATATATATATATATATATATATATATATATATATATATATATATATATATATAAAACAGAATTCTTCGTGTCGAGACACGTATGTTGTTCTGCATTATAAATTATTTTTATCTATCTATCTTTCTATCTATTCATCTATCTGCCGATGTATCTTTATCTATCTAACTATCTATCTATCTATCTAGATAGTTATCTATCTTTTTATCTAGCATTATATTTATCTATCAATCTATCTGACCCGGCAAACGTTGTTTAAATTATTGAAATGGCTATAAAAAATATGGGTTGTTGAAAGAAGGGTGAAAATTTAGAGTTGTAGATATGTATTCTTAATGCAACATCATAAAAAAAAAGAAATTTGGTCCAAAAAATTTATAAAAATATTTGGGTTGGACCACTCTAATCATAAGGGGTAGGAAAAATATATTACGACCTATTCTCAGACCGACTATTGCTATTTTCGATTGCCATCTTGCAACCCTGAAATGAATTATTCGTCGATATTGAAAAGTGATAATTTTTCTCAACAAAAATTGCTAGAGACGACAAAAATACAAAGATCTATGTTTTTGTTGTTTTCAATAGCAGGATCTAAATGAAAGTCAGGTGTATCATCATCATGAATGCTTTCTACAAATTATTTTATTTCTTTTTTTCGAATCGAATTAACCTTTACTTTATAGAAATTCATATCTGGAAATGAGAACACTTCTATTTGAACTTAGTTTCCACTATATTCACAATTAAATGACAAGTGTTTCGGCAACACAGTGTCTTCATCAGAACATCAGATTTAGTTACAAACTAAGTTCAATTTCTAACTAAATGTGATGAAGACACTGCGTTATCGAAATAATTGTCATTTAATTGTAAATATAGTGGAAATCAAGTGTGTTCTTATTTCTTGAATTATTTTATAGTTACTTTGCACAAAGGATATTTTCATTTGATAATTCCTACTGTGTCTGTGTAATTGGAGATACCTCAACTTAGTATTTATCTCCTATAACTAAGTTAATATACATATAGCACCCAAGCGGATAAAAATACAGCTACTATTATTATAGATCAACATTTTGTTTAGTAATTTTGGCTAATACACTGGAGAATAATGAACTATATTTAACATCTAAGAATCAGTGAAATATTTCAAATGAACTCTTAATGACTTAATGACGCCGCTATAATATCATAATTTCTGTCTCTGCTTCAGTGGAACTATCGGCCCACCTATGATGTGTAAGAAGCAAAAACTGGTATGAAAACTCAAATGGAGAGGGAAACTGACGGATTGGCTAGATGTATTTGTTGACATTCATTTGAGGTGACAATTATATCAAATCATGTCCAAATGGACTAGAACTAACAACTAAAATTCAGGTTGACATTTATTTGACGTGACAATTATGTTAAAATGGACTAAAAATGACAACTGAACATATCATATGAAAATAATTGAACAAAAACGTCATCCGTTTTGACAGTTCGAGTGAAATGGAGACGGAAATAAAAACTGAAATGGTCGCGTAGAAAGCCTTTGAGAAATACTTATTCCTACGATTTGAAGGTTAGATTGTAATTTTTCAAATTTCTTCCTGAATAATTTCTACAATGAATTAGCAGTTAACCACAGAACACTATTAATATATTCCTCCAATGAACTTCTTTCATTTTCGTAATATTCTGCAATGTTAATAAAGGTGTAGAAGGAGTTAGACATATAATTTTTACTCCCTTTTCAATTATTTTTTTCTGACACAAAATCTACATGAGTTCTTCAGCAGAATCTTATATCTATTTTGATTGAGTAGGCCGTGAAATATATGTTTCTTCAATTAACTTCTTCAATTTTCGTAACATTGTAAATTATCATTGAAAGAACTGAAAAGTATTAGAAAATTCAATGTTTACTCCCTTTTCAATATTCCATTCTTGTTACAAAATTTTCATAATATTTTGTTCTCAAAATCGAATATTGTATACCTAGTATAATTATTAACAAACATACCCCTGAAAGGATAATTAGTTAAGAAAATACTTTTTCTAAATTGATTAGTAGATGAAATTACTGACAACCTTCGGAATATATAAATGATTACCGTGATGAATTCATGAAAGATGGTATTCTAATTACATGTATGTAAATAGTAACCACTTGAATCACATGTATCCAATTTTCGATACTTTTGAATGATTTCTCCGTTATTTTTGAAGATAGAGGGTTGCGGTTTTCGCGACACTGTGCTACTTTTTCGTAAAACTGAAGATGCTGTCAACAGAATTTTAATAGCCCTTTTAGTTTTCAAAATACAGGGCATTTTTGAAAATGTTGTCTATATATATACAGGGTATTCCATTAAAAAAAAAATAAGTTTGCTTTATAACTCGAAAATAGTAAATATGCAACAAAAATTATCTATATCAAAACAATGGTTAATAATAACAATTTACACATTTCTTAAAAGAAATAACGCATGACGAACGTTTCGGTGGAACTTCACCTTCTACAGATGCTAATGGCAAACTAACTATGATTCTCTGTTATATCGAAAACAATAAATGACAAATTGTGTAGAAGGGGTAAATAGAAAGATGATTACAAATAATTATTAGAATAGGAAAAACAAATTCTGAACTGCTAGTCAGGTAGTTCGGTAATTTTGAAAAGATTAAGAAGGGGGCTTGAAGTATGATCGATTTGGCTATTCAATAGGAGACCGGAATGCTTGTATTTATTTATCTGTAGGGATTCTAGAAAACTAACTTTAATTCCCTTACTTTCAGTATTTAGTATTTTAAAATCGAAATTGAATGTGTGTTTTTCTTGGATTAAATGGTTTGCATAATGTGAATCCGACTTCTGATTAACAAAGCTACGTTTGTGTTCTGAAATTCTAGTTTGAAAACTTCTGAAAGTTCTACCAATGTAAAACTTATCACAATCACCACAATTGATTTTATGAACTCCTGATTCATTGTCTTTATGAACTTTGGATTTATTATTTTTTATATGATTTCCTAAATTATTACCGGTACGATAAGCAATGTTTATGTTGTGCTTAGATAAGAGAGATTTAAGTTTTTTACTTGAATCTCCGATGAAAGTGAGGCTGTTATATTTGATATATATCGTACCGGTAATAATTCTTCAAAAATATCGGAGATACCATTCAAAAGTATCGAAAATTGGACACACTGTACTTATAACGATTCATTACATATAACACTCACCTACGACTCTACTATTAACTTCACCTTGGGGCCTAATGACCTGTATTACTTGACCTTATTGTATTGCTTCAACATTCTGACGAATTATCAATATTTGATCTAAAAAAATTATTACCGAATAGCTAACATCAAATTATTCACTGCAATTTCATTTGTATGCTGCCGAGAGTAGCAGCTTAGGTAAACAATAAATCAACCCGTGACAAAATGTTTTTAATTACTTAAAATTTCATTAACCATTGCCACTTCGTTCGACTACACTGAATTCACTTGGTGTGTATGATATTGAATATATAAATCGAATCATCATTCTCTTAGACTGAGAGCCAGCGTTCCGCAGACTTACGGTATAGTAGCAAAGTCCTTATTAATGCTAGGTAGGTATACTATTTCACCTGCCGTAGATGAAGTGAGGATTCACTATTCCCATCAAGGGTTCCTTAGGGCGTGTCCAGAAGTCGAAAGACATCAAAATTGACTCTGAAAACGTGATCGCAGCATGTCTGCCGTTTTGATATCTTAAAATGTATGTTTTTTATGGAAAACTTAATGGCAAACACTTCTTCCGGTTCCTACTATACCTAATTTATAGAATTTCAGAGCTGCGAAAATTTTGACAACTTTGCGTTATTTCAGCAAAGCTGAAAATTATATATGTCATTTATATTATTATTACATAAACATATTTGAAAAAGTAAACAGATAGGTCAGTTCTGACATCCAGGCAGACCACATAATACTTTATCTGTCTTGCTAATGAAAGCGCACGATTTTGACTCCCTCACTATTCATCTCACTGGTATTCAGTATGAAAGTACTTTTGTAAGAACTTTAGTGTTATCAACACGTGTTTGTGACAAAAGTTTTTGTAATTCCTCTTTGTTAGCAACAAAAATTGGTGTTAAACCTCAAAAGAATACGATTGTTGCAGATATTTTTTCGCTGTGTGGATACGCTTTCAGTTGGGAATATTTGTTGGAAACAGAAACGTGTCTCTCACGTGGACGAACGAATTAACCGATCCGTTAATTGCTGTAGAAGAAGATTCACTATTCCCATCAAGGGTTCCTTTGGTCGTGCCCAGAAGTCGAAAAACATCAAAATTCATTCTGAAAACGTGATCGCAGAATGTCTGCCGTTTTAATATCTTAAAAAATATAATTTTTTTTATGTAAAAATTTAGTGGCAGATATTCATCCGGTTCCTACTATTAGCACGACTGAGATAGTTATTTGTATACCTAGGTCGCGAAATATCTTTTTAGCGTACCGAAAGAGAAATTATCGCCGAGGCCGCTTGCTGCCGAGGCAGGCTAATCTTGAGGTAGCTGAAAAGTTTCGCGGCCATGGCATACACACTATTTTTCGCAAATAAAAATATTAGTGCTTTAAAATCAACAGTAATTAACAAGTCACAGCGTTGCTATGGAAATGACCATGTTCGAATATATACAAAATATTTTGACAGTTCTTGACAGAACGCAAAATACATTGAGATACAGGATGTCTCTTTTGAAATATCATAGTTGTTGTTACTTTTTGGTATAAGTGACGTTTGGTTTGATGGCAGTTGCTAATGGGTAACGGCCGCGAAATTAAATTTCGCGGACAGTGGTGCGAACGCGAAATACTCGCTTCGCGTGCGATTGCACGAAAAAGTATTATGTGTCTGCCTGGATGTCAGAAACGACCTATCTGTCTGGTTTTTTTAAATATGTGTATGTAATAATAATATAAATGACATATCATTCTTAGCTTTGCTGAAATAATACAAAGTGGTCAAAATTTTCGCAGCTTTGAAATTCTATAAATTATAGTAGGAACCGGAAGAAGTGTCTGCCGTAAAATTTTTACATAAAAAAAATTATATATTTTAAGATATCAAAACGGCGGACATGCTGCGATCACGTTTTCAGAGTAAATTTTGATGTCTTTCGACTTCTGGACACGCCCTAAGGTACCCTCGATGAGAATAGTGAATCCCCACTTCTCCTACGGCAGGTGAAATAGTATACCTAGCATTAATAAGGACTTTGCTACTATATCGTAAGTCTGCGGAATGCTGGCTCTTAGACTATCTAGTAGATAAAGGTAGATACTTGCTTTTCATAAGTTTTGTAAACTCATCGTGAGAATCTTATTTTTCAAGCAACCTTGAGCAACAAGATCAGATAAGTAGAAATTAATCAATTGATTGTACCGATACTTAGTGAAAATCCATAATCATAATGTGAATAAAACTTCGTTTTTTGATTTTCACTTTATTTTGTTAAACTTAACAATTGTTTCGCCAAAAACAGTGACTTCATCAGATGAGTTATTTAAACTAACTATTGATTACCCATCTGATGAAGCCACTGTGTTTGGCGGAACAGTAATCATGTTCAACAAAATAAAGTGAAAATCAAAAACCGAAGTTTTATCTACATTATTAGAAAACAGATTAACTATCCTACGAGGATATAAACAGACAGAATTTTTTTCGTAGACGTTTCAGTACACTGTACTCACCCTTCCAAAAGTCGAAATGCCCAAATAAAAAAGCAGTCGCCTAATTTTGGATAATTTTTCAAAAACATTTTTTTTTGAGTGCAAAAATAATTTTTTTCCGCAAACTTCAAAACATGATGTAACATTATGAAATACCGTCCACTGGCTAAACCAAATTCTAGCCGAGATCAGTAAGTAAAGAAGACTATGATTTCTAGCGTCACTTCAAATAGTAGGAGGGATAAATTGTCAAATCCGGGACGCTAACTAAACCATTTCCCTTTTTCAACTAGAGAGTTCCAGTTAATAACACGTCGTAAAAATCGTAATATATTCTCACTTTATAGTAATCCCGAAGTTGATAAATTTTTGCTAAATATCTTTGCGCTAGGAAGCGCAAAACTGCAGGAGACTGAGTTCAAAAACTGCAGTAGTCTGAGTTCAAAAACTGCAGGAGTCGGAATTTCAAAAACTGCAGGAGTCAGTAATTTGAAAAACCTCTGGGGTTTCCAAAAACATCTGGAGTCCGAGTTTCCAAAACGTCTGTAGTCTGAATTTCAAAAACGTCAGGAGTTTCAAGGAATCTGAAAACGTCCAGAGTCTGAGTTTCCAAAACGTCAGGAGGCTGAATTGAAGATCTTTGGAAAAACAGATCAGTATACTAAAAAGAGCGAAATCAAATTAACTTTCTCCATTTAACATTATTCAATTTAATTGTATTTTACTTGTAATCTTTGAACCAAATTTTACAAATAACTTTAATAGATATTTTAGTAAAGTTACTTTGTCTCATTGTCTCGTGTGAATGAATCAGGTAAAGTGTAACCGAATTTCCCTAAATATTTGAACTAGTCGGAGCATTTAATTTTTGTAATTTATCCAAAATTCATTTTTATTGTTTCATAAGGGGAGTTCACGTTACAATGACTTCTTTGTACAACTGTCAAAAAAAGACTACATTCGCGAATCGCTATGGATACGCAAAGTTTTCCATTATTTAACTAGTGAAAAATAGTATATTATTCAACGAGCGGTAATGTAGGTCATAACTCACGCAGATGAAGTTTGCAGCACGAGCTGCAAGCGAGTGCTGTAATTCATCAAGTGAGTTATGACCATTACCACAAGTTGAATATTATACTTTATCTACGACTATAACAATAAATACTAAGATACAAATACAAATTCACAATAATTAGGTAGTATTCACTTAATTTGAAAACGTCAGAATTATTCAAGTGACATTAGCACATGACTGACGGTCGATCTTACTTGGGATCTTAGTAGACTATATGTTGAGTTATTATTACTCACGCTGTTTGGTAATAGATACTATTAATTGCTAAAACGCAGTTGAATAATGAATATATTATTCAATAGGAGTAGATAAAAAATATTATCTTAATTGCGAAAAAAATCGCATGTTTTATTCGGAGAAAAGCACTTTTTGTGGCTCGTACAATTTTGTACGAACATTTAGTCTCGCCACAAAAAGTATCACTTTTACTCCTAATAAAACAATATACTATTTATATTAAAAAAATTAAATAATGAGAAAACAACTTGTCTAAAAACCACAAAATGAAAATAACTTTTTATTCGACTAGTTTCGCCTGTTACAGCATTATCAAGACTGAATACATAATTGCAAAGACATCGCTTGAAAATATATAAGTATTTCGGTTCGGTACCTGGGGGTGGTAAAATGTAATCGATGGGTCCAAGTTATCAGAGA
Organism: Cynegetis impunctata; assembly: GCA_030704885.1. Lineage (NCBI taxonomy): Eukaryota > Metazoa > Arthropoda > Insecta > Coleoptera > Coccinellidae > Cynegetis > Cynegetis impunctata. The sequence continues at coordinate 391,581 of JARQZK010000784.1, read as the reverse complement.
TTTAACAGTGGGGAGTGGTTTAAGTCTAACTGGTCATTAAGAAGAATGTAATTATGGGATTTTTGGATCTTGTTTATTTCCATGGCTTCCAGGAAGTGCATTATCATACCTTTATCACAGTAATGAAGAATTTTTGGTTTGAAAGAGGATGAGATGTTATGTTTTTTTGACTCTAGATGTTCCCTAAATGCTGATTGTCCGTTTTTTAGATGTTCTTTTAGCCTGGTTTCAAAACATCTCCCGGTCTGACCTATATATGTTGAATTACATTCTTCACAGTCCATTCTATAAATTCCTGTTCTCTTCATTGGATCGACTTTTGACATTTTGTTATTAAAAATCATTCTATCTAATCTGCTGTGACTCGAAAAAGCAGTATTCAAATTATTATTTTTAAAGAATTGAATGATCTTTGAAGAGGGGATGTGCGTATAAGGGATGCTCACAAACTTTTGTACATTTTTGTTATTGCAGTATGGTCCATATAATTTCAAATTGATGAAATGTTTCTCTTTTTTCGAAATTAAACTATTTATTATTTTTAGTGGAAAATCATTGTTAATACCTATCGCGCGAATCACGTCAATTTCTACCATAAGGTCTTGTTTTGATAAAGGAACCGAAAAAGCCCTGTGAATCATTGAGTTAAGAGCGGCGAGTCGATGGCTAATTGGACTGAATTGGAAATTATTTAATATACTATTTTTTTAAATTATTTGTTCGTACTTAAAATGAGAGCTATTACTTTAACGAACACACGTGATGCGAACTTAAATATTTACTTCATCTTTAGAAGATATAAGAAATAGGAAGAAGTAAAAAATTACACTTTTTCAAGAATGAAAAACCAGGTTCCTAAACGTCTCAATCGACATTTATCTCTTGCCGATTGATAAAAATTTGGGTATATGGTACATTTCTCATTATTGTATCATTACTCATTTTTGCATTATTCAGATCATTCAGCAAATTTTAAATTCGCATATTCAACAAAAATATTTGAGGCCTCGGTAGCCCAGCGAAAAGGCGATCGCTTGTAACAGTGGGTTCGAGTCCCACCTTGCTCTTGGATGTTGTGTATGTCCGGAATTTAGTGGTTCTAAAATTGATCTGTTGGGTAATGACTTTAATAAAAAAAAAAGTTGCTTTGTACTATCAAAATCATAACAGCTATCAAGCTTCTGCAGACATTTTGAATTAAGCCAATCAAGAAGCCCATTGCCGGCGTCAAAATGTAGGTCTGTTGAGTTAAAAAAAAACAAAAATATTATATTCATCGAAATATATTGTTTGAGGTTTCCAGGATTTATTTTCATTTTCTCCACATCGAGAGCCTTCAACTCAGTGAATGATCAATTTTGAGTTCAAGCTGTTCTTTAAATTCAATCGACTTCGTAATTAATAAAATTCATTCTGGTCGGCAAGGATTAGTTTGGATCAAGACTGTTGAATCCACATTTGCATTATTGCCACTGTCCCGATAGTTAGTAACTTATTCACATTGGATAATTATGAAACTAAAGTCGATTCTCATATGTGTATTCATCCATTTTATACGGAGGGAAGCATTTTAGTTAAAACACAAATGGGAAAATATTTTTGAGTTTCAAAATTTTGAAAAAAACATTGGCTGTGCTCTATACTTCATAATCTCAGAAAACCTTTATTTGTTTATCAAAGAACATAATAGAGGTAAAAATGATTAAAATTAAATAAACGATTCATTTTCCGTTAATTTATGATAATACGTTTTCACTAGGTTTAAATGAAAAACAATATAATTTTTTTTATGTCATTTTTTTCAATATATGGTTGAGGCTGCAATTTCGTAGTACTGCTACGTTTGCAAGTGAATTTACATTTTTGGCACTGTACAGTATTTACAATAGTAGACAGGTACATATACGAAGGAAAGAATTGTGACTACCGTAAGATTATCCTAATTGAGAATTTCGTAAAAAATTGCCTATTATTTCAAACTAAATAAATGCAAGGCCAATGAAATGATTGTAGACAACACCTAATAATGGGGAAATCCGTATATCTGTTTGTTCATTTAACAAATTGACTAAGTTATTTTTATTGTATTTGTGTATTTCTATTGATTCTAAAATATTCAGTTTTTTACATTTTAGAGCTGTATGTAAATTTTTTATCAGCTATAATTTTATCTTTAACATTGATGACTAATTGATGAAGCGGCAACATTCTCTCCTAAAATAATACAGAAGTAGCATTCAAACCTTCATAAAAAATATCCCAATTAGTTTAGTTATATATATAAAAATGTCGAAGTGGAAAAACATTGAATTAATTATTTTTTCTCAAATAAAACAGAGTTTTATTTTATTAATTATGGTTTACTCTGTAATACGCCCAGAAGACGTCCGGAATTTAGTGGTTATTTAAGATTGAAATTTGTTGGGTAATGTACATAGTTAACAAGCCCATTGGCCGTTCGGAACCGGCGTTAAACTGTAGGTCCCTCGAGTTAAAAAAAAAAGTAGGTATGTCACTCACAGCTACCTTCTTCATCACGTCATATTCTTCGACATCTACGAAACTCAAGGTATTTATCTCAATTGAATTTAATGTTCTTCAAGCTTCTAAAACATTAAATGTCTATGATGGATAACACATTGCCAAATTGTAAAAGAGATGTATGCATGTTTTCTAATGAAAAGTTTTTATTTTCGCTTTTCCTATACATGAAACTATTGAAATGGGAAATAGGAAATATAGTTTCCAAATAGGTATACCAAAGTTCATCTAAACTCTTGCGAATTATGTAAATTTCATAATTTTTTAAATGAAAATTATCCTCCCCTCCCCACTACCTAAGTACTTCTGATATTTCATATAGTGTTCACATCCAGATTCTTCGTGGTTTTTTAATATTATTTCTTTTATAACTCTCAGTTTGGACATTGTGTTAAATGAATTTAATTTCGCTGTTGGATAAGACGCTGGGGATTTATTTCAGTTATATATCATCTTTAATTTTAACCAGTAATATCTTGTGACTATTATATATGACTCAGTTACTATATAATATATTCTTGTCGCTGCTCCCGTTGGATATAGTCGTAGTGGACCATTTATTTTGTTGTCATTCTTCTAAATATCGGAAGACAATATATAGATACAGCTTCTATCAGAGAAATTGCTTATCAGAGTCCGATACTATCAAAATACATATCAAAATATGTATCAAAATTACAAATAATTAATTTGAATATATCAATCTAATGCAAAATTCAGTGAGGTAAAGTTATAGCTGTTTATTCCTCAGAAACTAAATGTGACCTTATTGCAAATATAATGTATTTTTATAAACTTTTACAGATTTGGGAACGCCGTTTTTTCCTGGTGCACCCGAACTATGGCATCACCCTTTGGCCTATTCAGCCGCAACTGAGCTACCAGGAGGTGCACTACAACATGCCACCTTAGTGCATCCGGCGTTACATCCTCAGGTTCCAGTACGTTCCTATCTTTGACTATCTACAGACAAATCTCTGGAAACTCAGTTGCAACAAGCAAACGCCCCCGTGCATCATCATGTTAGTGTCACCATGTTTTCCGTCTTTCCACATTGAATTTTCCTTGTTTGTGTTCTTTTTTGCATCAGCACTTCACCGAGCGGGCATAATAATCCATCTCATGGAAAAAGCTGAAATAAAACTAATCAGATAATATTATGAAATAATAGCTATTTTAGTTCGATTTTTTTTTATTTTTCATTTGCCTTTAGTATGATTCCTAGTGAACGAAACAATAACTACAAAATTCTGGTAGAATTTATTTATATGAAGAGGGTGCCGTAAACATGAATGAAAAGCTTTATTTTTTTTATGAAATTTTCCAATCAATTCTGCAAATAATCAAACATGAATGATGGAAAAAAATTTTTTTTAACGGGTAACCACACTCGTGTGATGATATCAAATACTCTTATTGAAAAAGAATTCTTTATTGCAGATATCCACTGAATAGATTATCAATCCAACTAGTTTTGTACTTTTTTCGATTCCATGTTCTATTAGGCCAAGCTACAGAGATTTATTTTTTCATGTAAAAAGTGTTAGAAGAAAACCAGCTCCGCCATTGTTTGTAAAATAGTTCCATATGATATAGTGATATGTTTTTCACTCGACTTTATTATTTATAACTTCATTATCAACAATTTTATGCAAAATATCGCGTTTTTCTTAGTTTCTTTCTTACAAAATTGAAACTATCAGAGTAACCGTGATGGTGTCAATAGATTAATTGTAGAAAATGAAAAGAAGAAGAAAATGGAAGGTCGGACGACTCGATCAGACCCTTAATTTAAGAGAAAATTGGAAAAAAACCGGCAAAAATACAGTTTTTTCAAAAATCATAACTCGGTTATTTTTTTTTCAATTTTAGCTTAGATCCTGCGGTAAGTATTAGTTATTGATATAAACTTTAATTGTGACAAGAGCAGGAACTGTCCGATGCATAGTTTTTGATCTGGCCATTTGAATAATATTTTACTATGCAATTTTCCAGCAGACCTGAATGCGACAGGTATGGTCCGATTTCGATTCACAAAAAAGATTTTGAAAGTAGAATTCTCATAGTTCAAAACTTTTATCCTGGTTTTTGAAAATGCTAAGAAATATGTCAAAAATAAAGCTGAATATGACGAAAAACGGCCGAGAAATTACCGTCATGTTCAAAATGCCGACGCTTTAGAATGTCATGCTTACCCTTGCCTGCTGCTCTACCCCCACTCTTCAACTATTCTCACGCGCTCGGCCGTTTTTCGTCATGTTCAGCTTTATTTTTAACATATTTCTCAGCGTTTTCATGTGAAACCAAGATGAGCGTTTTGAACTATAGGAATTCTACTTTCGAAATCTTTTTTGTAAATTGAAATCGGACTATACCTGTCGCATTCAGGTCTGCTGGAAAACTGCATAGTAAAATATTCAAATGGCCACAGATCCAAAACTATGCATCAGACAGTTCCCCTGCTCTTCGCACAAATGAAAAATATATCAATAACTAATATCTACTGGAGGATCTACGCTACAGCTCAGAAAATAACCGAGTTATGAGATTTTGAAAAAACTGCATTTTGGCCGGTTTTTTCCGATTTTCTTTCAAACTAAGGGTCTCATCGAGTCGTCCGACCTCTCATTTTCTTCGTCTTTTCATTTTCTACAATCAGCCTATTGACACCATCACGATTACTCTCATAGTATCAATTTTATAAGCAAGAAACTGATTTAATAGCAAAGTTATAAATAATAAAGTCGAGTGAAAAACATATCAGTATATCAATTGAAACTATTTTACAAACAATGGCGGAGCTGGTTTTCTTCTAACACTTTTTACACAAAATGCTCACTCTAGACTAGAACTGTAATCGATAATAACATTGTCCATTAGATATTTAATTACTTCATGTCTTCTTATCAATAGTGAGGCATGTATTTGATGTTGCAAAATTGTGTTCAAAATTATCAGTTTGCTCTACGCGCAAGTAGGTATCACTCTACAAAGATGCTAACACACTATAGCTAGCTAATGCACGATGCACATGTCCATCGAAAATCATTAAATCGATTTAGTTTTCAGTTTCCAGTTTGCTAGATCTCTTTCAGCACCTTCGATCCAACACCAATCGATATGAATCAGTGTTTTTTAAAAAAATAAAATATTAAATTTATAATGGCTATAACAAAAAAAATTTACTAATGAGGAACTTCTTATGATTGACCCAATAGAATTCGGCAAACATAGCCATAATTTCGAATTTGATAATGATTCGAGTACTTGTTAGGTATCTCAGCACTTCATTTTATATACCGTATCTCATGACTTATAACATTTTTAATTCGACCTCATGGTTTTTATAAAAATTTCTATTAAAAATTATGTAAATATTTCACAGTGATTGGCTTTAGACACATTTCTCTAAAATGTGTTTCTCTGAATCTCGATGAATCTTCCAACCAAAAGAAAAATATTATTGATAAAAAATTGCGAAAAAGCCAACTTTTATGTAAAAAGTAACATAATTATGTAACTCGAAAACATTAAAACGAAATGTTTTCTATTTAAGTTGTAACTATACAGTAACTATCGCAAATAATTGAGAAAGCTTGCACCAACAACAGCAATAATGCTATTTTTCTAATTCATTTGACAAGGAATACTTCATATAATGGTGAGAATAATATGGTGATACTGTTGATGGTACTTGAAATAATAAAATTTTTTGTGTGAATCATTTTGAATTATTGCAAAATTTTGAGTAATTCATTGTCATAACACGCCTGATAGTTGTTATACAGAGTGTACCTTTTAGAAGGATTTAGCTAAAATCACAAGAAAATTACGTATCTTCAGAGAAAATGCCGGACACGTTAACTTTTATCTTGAAGGGGACACATTTTCACAGATATAACATCCCCGAAAATTCACCCCTGTGGAAGTGGTAGCAACCCTTCAACTTTTTTTGAAAGCGAATAGTATATCGTGGGAAAGGTACTTCTATTGTCTTCATTATTTTGCCAAACATTTTTGTTTCACTTGAAAACCTGCGGCGTTATTTTCCAGTTAAGTGAAAGTAAGGTTTTTATACCTTGCGTAAATTGCGTAATAAGAAGAAAATTGCGTTGTTGATACAGATATTATAGAAATACAAGTATAATTTGAAACGGTACAAAATTCTACATCATTCAAAGCAATTCATACCCGATAGAGGGGGAGCAATCCTCTCGTCAAAAGACAATAAAAGTACCTTTCACACGATATACCACTCGAAGCTATCCCTTTCAAAAAAGGTTAAATCCAATTTTCGGGATGTTATTTCTGTGAAAATGTGCTCTCCTCTAAATAAAAATTGACTTTTTTTTTACTGAAGATACATAATTTTCTTGTTATTTTAGCGGAACACTTTTAAAAGGTACCTACATCTATATATTTATAACTTTCACAATAAATTTACATGCTTCAATTGTTTTTCGGTTTATTAGTGAACTTATACTTCCATAATTACAGAAATATTACTGATTAATGTTAATGAAAAAGAGTAAAATAATTAATTTCAGTGGATAAACCATTATTACTGACACTACGATTTCAGAATGTACTGAGGGAAATAAAATATTTTTCTATATGCTGTTGTGGTTAAAAGAAGATAATATGAATCCGTATCATTTTTTGTTATTCAATCATTCGAATAAAATATAAGACGCATTCGTCACTGTTCATTGTATTTTCCAGATATTATTTGGATAATATGTAAGTTTTTGTTAGTATGCACTGCCTCAACTAGTGAAACCCGTCCTTTGTTATGATATTCGATATATATTATCTTGAATTTCAGCCATCGATGTCTTTGCCGCATCCTACTGCACTGACTTCGGTACATGCCTCGTTGCCGCACTTTTTACCAAGTCCTGCCTTGGCGTCTCCCGTTGGTTCATCATCATCTCAACCTGGAATTGGAGTGAGCAACCCTCCTTGCTCTACACTTTTTGTAGCTAACCTGGGCCAGTTCGTATCGGAGCACGAACTGAAAGAAATTTTTGCTAGGTAAATATACAAAACATATTCCTCGAGATGTTTGAGAAATGCACATAATTAATACTCATTGCCGTGTACCATACGAATGATCAGGCTTTATTAGGAATTTATTGAGTACTATATATTTCTATTTGTTTCCTCGAAAGTATAAGGTCTACATTTTTATCATCTAAAAAGAAAGAAGTGACCTGTGAAAAATATTGACAATAAAAAGTCGAACAAATTTACTAAAAAATATTTTTTGCTGTTCTATGATTTTGGATAAAACGAAATTTCATTTGAATTATATTTGTTTCAGTTATATTTAAGTTATCCAATTTGGAACGTTGATTCATGATTTCCCATCATTCAGATATAAAAGTTGTTGGTCATTAATAAACTTCATGAATGAAAGCGGGAAAGAACGCGATCTATATATGGAAAACTACACATAGGAAAATTTTGAAAATTTGACGGTATACCAATGTCGATAGGAGCAACTCGACTAAAATATTTTCAAGATGGTGGCACTTCCGGTTATACCAGAAGTAGATACCAACTTGCTTATTTTAAATTGAACACCCTATATATTAATACATTTTTGGATTCTACGCAAGATTCTAGGCAGATTTAATGTATTATGTCCTATACCTAAGTCTAAGCGTTTTTGACATATTTAGGTTTTTATGTCAAAAATGACGATTGCAAGCCCTAATATAATTATCAATTTTTTCCTATAAGAAAGCCCTTTTCACTTACTTTGGGTTGAATTCCTTGTTGGAAAGGACCTACTTTAATAGATTTTGTATAATATTTGGATAACTAATCATACAGAGTGTTCAAAAAATAAAATCTAAAATGAGATTGAGAAAACTGTCAAAACTCAATTTTTTCAAATGGAAACCTCCAATTTTTCTTATTTTGTAGTATTTAGCATCAAAAATTAAGGTAACTTTTTATAAGGTTATCTATACTAAAATTTGAAAGTTTCGAAATATTGCCAATTTAATATTTTTATATGGCGAATTTGCATTTAATCGTTGAACAATTAGATCTAGGATAGCCACGATCGTATTTGAAATTTCAAATTATCGTAATGGCAATGAGAATTGTGTCGATTAAAGGCACCATTTTTGGTAAATTTAGCTTCGCCTGTCCAAATGATATTGTCCAAAAAAAAAGGGATTCCTTGCGCCCAAGTCAAGATAAAATCACAGAATGCCACTCGTCTTGGAAAATCAGTTTCTTTTAGATGTTGGACTTTAGAAAATAATTATGGATTTATTTTTTGTTTGCGTAATATTATATGAATTGTTGACTTGGATAACCCTGACTCTAATGCAGCTTGTCTAACGGACAATGTTGGATATGCGGCGAAATATCCCAAGATGGCAATTTCAGTAACCTCATCATTAAGGAGAGGTTTATTTCTTAGCACTACTGTCTTGACGGATCCAAAGTTCTTGAAATTTTTTATAATTTGCTTTACAGCCTTTCTCGATGGCTTTTGTTTTTGCGTATATCGGATGGCAAATTTTTCACATGTTCTTGACAACACTTTATCACATTATCCATAAATAATAAATAAGTTTAAATAATCTTCGTACGTATAATTTAAGCGCCCCGTCATGATTATTAATAATTTTTTTCAAATGAGGTGTGACAGTGACAGCTCAAAAATTTATTTAGTTTGATTGTTTCATGATGCCAACGTCAGAGCCAACTAAGAGTAACTTGGTCGTGGCATAATCGTCATATAAAAATATTAAATTGGCAATATTTGGAAAACTAAAAATTTTAGGTACAGATAACCTCATACAAAGTTAACTTAATTTTTGATGCTAAATACTACAAAATAATAAAAATGGGGGTTTCCATTTGAAAAAATTGATTTTGTACAGTTTTTTCAATCTCATTGTAAATTTTATTTTTTGCACACCCTGTATGACTAGTTATCAAAATTTTATACAGAATCTATTAGAGTAGGTCTTTCTCAACAAGAGGTCCAAACTAAAGTTAGTAAAAAGGGCTTCCTTATAGGAACAATTGATAATTATATTAGAGCTTACAATCGTGATTTTTGACATAAAAACCTAAATATGTCATAAACGCTTAGACTTAGGTATAGGACATAATACATAAAATCTGCCTAAAATCTTGCGTAAAATCCCAAAACGTATTAATATACAGGGTATCTCATTTAAAATAAGCAAGTTGGTATCTACTTCCGGTATAACCGGAAGTGCCACCGTCTCGAAAATATTTTAGTCGAGTTGCCCCTATCGTTATTAATATACTGTCAAATTCTCAAAATTTTTCTAGGTCTAGTTTTTCATATACAGATCGCGTTCTTTCCCGGTGGGACACCCTGTATATATATATATATATATATATATATATATATATATATATATATATATATATATATATATATGTATATATATATATATATATATATACTTTTGCATCACAAAATACAGTACAATTCTTACAGCAAATTACTAAATTGCAAATTATCACTAAGTTGCTGAGCACTTCCTGTCGTGCATTTTGCCGAAATTAACAGTATATTAAAGTATTCTGGCATAGATCACTGTAGAAGAGATTTCTTTGTTTGATGGCTTGAACCGAGATTTCTTTATTTCCACGCATTGAGGTGAGTAATGTTTCGTGGAATTATTCAATGATGGCGTTGCGATCTCCATAGATCACATTATAGCCCTCCTTCAATAAAGTAAGCAATATGAATAGATTTTGTCGATTCACTCCATTTCGAGTGTACAGTACTGACGAGATCAAATTAGATCGAAATAGCTGTTTTTTGTTCTTAGGATGGAATGAATTACCATGCTTTAGTTAATCACCACTATTATGTGGAGAAATAAGGAACTGTCGGTGTTGGACACATATAGCCAGCTCTCTTGGAAAGTTATTTGATCATTTTCATTTATCAAATGACTTTCAATGTTCAATTTCCTTACAAAATTTCTTAGCTTTTTCCTGAATGAGTGCTCTCATTTTCCTAATCAATCTTTTATGATAAAATATTTTAATCAGATAATTAATTAGGGACTACTCAAGAAGCTGGTTGTGATGAAATGTAGACCGAAGAAAATACCAAAACGTTTGACGAGAAGTGATTCAATCCATGTAAGAACTTTTTATTTTGCTTTATAAGCGCACACTCCATTCCGAACAAAGCCAGTTCATTTGAGTGGAACGATTGGCTTTCTGTTGTATCATTCTTCGATATGCTCATCATATCAATCCATAATTCATATAATCATGAGAATGTCCCACATATCGAATAATGTAATTTATACACCTCACTAATGTTTTGCTATATGGAATGAGGGAAACATGAGTCAAACTATGGATATGTCATTTGTAAACTACACTATGTACCTACAAATAACAGGAACTGTTATATTAGTCCAAGATTACAGAGCCGCCAGACGTCCCTTATTTTCTCAGTAGTAAAATTTGTGGGGTGAAGTAGTGCTCGTATGTACTTTCAGTGTATGGATACTCGCTATCTTGTGCCGACGGCCAATTTCCAGGTATCAGGTGCTAAAGATGAAAAAAAAACTCGACCTACTTCTGTTATTTTCTCACACTTGATTTTTATATATGATACTCAGGGAAACATTTCAATACCTTATGCAAGCTGCCAGACCGATTGTATGGGCCAAACATCTCGCCAGACACACATTAAGTGTGAGTATAACAGTATGAGCGAAATGTCCATTTTAAGCGCGATAGTGATTATCTATGCGCGTCGAAATCCCTTCTATATTTGGGTGCATCAGAACAACAGTGTTTCAAGTCCAAAATTTTGATTTTCTTTTTTATTCTGGATTCAGTACCCCCAATACGGTTCCTTTTCAGAGCAACAAAGATCCAAGTCCACTCCTACTTAGTTACCTTTAAAATACCACTAGATTGGTATTGCTGTGAATTAAAAATGAAAATGTTCAGAGCAAAGGCGACTCAAGTCATATTTTTCCTGCCAGGACACGTATTGCTTCAATTAGTGGATGTGACTATGTGACTAAAAATTCAATTAATTAACTGAAGATTCAAGTCATCAAATTCAAACGTGGACAATCATTCTCTTTATTATTTAGAGAGATTGTCTCAAATGTTATGGATCTTCAGAGATTTCCTTAATGAAGAAATTCACATCTTTCTCGTTGGAAAGAAATTCACATCTTTAGCAGTGGTAAATCGTGAGCCTCTGTACATGCAATGACGAGCCATAACTTCAGTAAAGAAGAACGATAAATAATCGCATCTACCTTTTATACCACCTCTTTTTCGATTTCATAAAAATCTTTCTGTTAAAATTCATACAAGAACTATCTTCCAAGATGGTCAGGATCAGAGTAATCAGTTGTTGAGTGATGAAGAGTTCAACAATGAATACCAATTTGACGAATAGATTAGCTAGGTTTTTTAATATTCATGTTAAAATATTCGTTTGATATAAGTTTTATTTTACTTACTTGTTTCAGTCTAAAAACATCTGTGCAATCCTAATACACACAAATTTAAATTTGTGACTCTACAATTCAAATTAATTTTCTGTAAAATTGTAAAAGAATGTTTTCAGAGCAAGTAAAATAAATAACATAAAATCTTAGCTAAATTCAGTTTTATTCTTCTGACTTGGATTAAACAATGCACCTTAATATGAATTCGTTCAGTGCAACACTGCTCTAAGTCCATTTTTTTTTCTTAATTGATTGATTAGTTAGGTGTTTTTGAATTTATCATCCATGAAGTATAAAAGAAATAAAATTTAATGTATCACCAAAAAGAATCTAATGAATCCAATTTGAAATAAATAACAAGAAATTACCTATAAACACAAACGCAAATATCTTAATTAATCAAAACTTTGTAAAACGGACTTGGATCACTGTTGTTCTGATACACCCATTTACTGTCTAGTCAAGCATGCTCTATGTTTGAGTATACGTACTTTCGATATTATTATTTTTAAATGGGCGAATCATGACATTTCGCTCATACTGTCATACTCACACTAATGTGTGTCTGGCGGGATATTTGGCCCATACGATCGGTCTGGCGGCTTGCATAAGGTATTGAAATGGTTCCCCGAGTATCATATTTAAAAATCAAGTGTGAGAAAATGAGAGAAGTAGGTTGAGTTTTTTTCCATGTTTAGCACCTGATACCTGGAAATTGGCAGTCGGCACAAGATAGCGAGTATCCATACACTGAAAGTACATACGAGCACTACTTCATCCCACAAATTTTATTACCTACTGAGAAAATGAGGGACGTCTAGCGGCTCTGGGATCTTGCTCTATATACATAATTATATAATAGTATGCTGTCACTTAATTATCTTCTATTTCACTAGGTAAATGAATTTTTTATTAAAGACTGCATTTGATAATTCACATAACGAGACTCATTGTTCCCATTATTAACAAAATTGATAAATTAATTACTTCTCCCTCCAGTTGCTCTTGATTTTCCAAAACCCAACTAACACAACTTATTCACTCAATCTTAGCAAATGTCTTTTGTTCGTTAACAAAATCTTTGGCTATATCATCTTGCAGCAGTAACTAGTTGTAGAAACTTTTCGATGAATATTATGTAATTGAAAAATGAAATGTAGAAAATTGTTTACGTGACATTGAAAATATTATGAAACGAATTCCGAGAAAATTCAAGAATAAAATGATTGAATTTTCTCATCTCTCCTGATGTGTTTGTTGGGAAGACGCTTAACCACAAAATTTACCCGAATATTTTAACTGAGTGCCCACCCACCTGTAGTTAGATGTAGTGTTCTCCCTTTTTCACCCCCTTCACCATCACTGAGTAGCACTTGTGGTGTTCTTGTTGCACAGCTTTCCTGGCTTCTGTCGCCTGCGCATGCACAACAAGGGGGAATATCCGGTCGTCTTCATGGAGTACCAAGACGCTCATCATGCATCTCGTGTCATGGCCGCGCTCCAAGGCACCTTTCTGCTATCCTCGGATCGCGGCCCCATTCGAATTGAATACGCCAAAAGTCGAATGGCTGCAGAGGTCGGTTCGATCACAATATACCTTGGCCTTGTTTTGTATATAGTCCAGTCAATGACCATTTTCCCGTGTATTTATCCCATACAGCACCGATTCTCATAAAAAATTGGATTTAGGTTCTACTTACCATCTTTTTCAAAGACTACCCTGTGCCAGGGGTTGCTTTTTTCCTGGGGGTGGATGCAACCCCTTCTTGGAGGTGAAAAATTTTTCATTGAAAATAACTACGGAAATCGATACATTGACTAATTCTAAGCAACTTTTGTTTCATGAAGTTTTTTCTGAAAGTCAATTCTTTTCCACTTATGCGCGAGTGAAATTGTCGGTTTTCAGGCAAAAAAACACGTTTGCAGATTCTTTCTCGCGAATAACTGGAAAAATATGCATTTAATCGAAAAAATGTGGAGAGCAAATTTATAGCTTATGAAAAAACAAAGAAAATCGTGTATTTATGATGGATGCAGACCTAATAAAAACGGAATTATTGCTTGTTGAAAGTTGATTGGTATTTTCACTAACCAAAATGGAAAGTTTCTACGTACAATAACCAAAAACCAATGCATTTTTCGGGTAAAACTCAGGAAACTTTTTTCAAATTTCTTTAAAAAACCTTCATTTTTATTTTTTATGAAAGTTCCTAGCATCAAAACTAAGCGAGTTATGAAGAGAATAATGTCGATTCATATTTATTCGTTGGAAAAAAATAGTGAATATCTCTCCTTCTCTTACACCCCTTTTGAAGAAAATTGTTGCCATTTGACAATTCACTTAATTCATGTTTTCATAATACGTTCTGAGTGTTTGACCAATTTAAAGCACTTCTTTTTGAAAAAATTTGAGTTTGAAGAGGGAAAATCATTTTCGTAATTTAGCGAAAATTCGCCTTTTCTTCAAAATAACTCAAAAACTGTTAATGATACGCAAAATTGTGCGAAGTACAAAATTGTAGGATTTCTTTATTCGAAAATTTTGGCGTTTTATTTTTTTTGTAGGATTAAAAATTGAGTAAGCTATGGCCATTTAAAGCTTGCGTGTGTTCGCGCAAAGTACCTTTTTTAGCCCTTTTACCATGAACCTTTTCAAAAATGAGATCGGAATTTTTTTTTATTGAAATAAGCTTATAGCTCTTAAAAAAACCTAAACAATGCTTTTTTGAAGGACTTGATTGCTTGAAAACTAAGCGAGTTATGGGATAAAAACCAGAAGCACCTTCTTGTAGAAATTAGAATATGTAGGTATATTAGTATATTGATGAATACACATAGTGGAAAATACCAATCAACTTTCAACAAGCAATGATTCCATTTGTATTGGGTCAGAATACATTATGAATACACGATTTTCTTTGTTTTTTATAAGCTATAATTTTGCTCTCTATAGGTTTTCCGATTAAATTCATATTTTTCCAGTTATTCGCGAAAAAGAATCTGAAAACGTTTTTTTTTTTGCCTGAAAACCTACAATTTCACTCGCGAATATGTCGAAAAGTATTGACTTTTAGAAAAAACTTCATAAACAAGAGTTGCTTAGAATTAGTCAATTCATTGATTTCCGTACTTATTGTCAATGAAAAATTTTTCAATCCTAAGAAGGGGTGGCATCCACCCTCAAAGAAAAAGCAACCCCTGGCATAGGGTAGACTTTGAAATAGATGGTATGTAGAACCTAAATCCAAGTTTTCATACAAATCGGTGCTGTATAGGATAAATACACAGTTTACACTTTTTTTACCGTCATTGACTGGACTAAAATGTTTTTCTGAAACCTTTTCGTGACCTAAAGACTGAAGTCATAATTTCTCACTTATTGCAGCCAAAATTCACTTTTAGAAAAAATTTACTTCTTATTTATAATGTACTCAATTTATTGGCATTAAGAAGAATTAATTTTTTATTGAAACTCCAAATAAATGAGATTGAAGACATGATATTTCATTTATTGTAGCTATCATTGGTATTTAGAAAGAATTAATTTTATTTAAACTGTCCCTGAATTTTGTTGGGATCCAAAACAATCACTGTCCAAAAGCAAATGAGATTGAATCATTTTCACTTATTGCAGCTATCATTGGTATTCAGGAAGAATCAATCCGAAACATTCACTGTCCAAAAAAATCGATTGAAGACATAATTTTTCACTTATTGTAACCATCGTTAATATTTAGAAAGAATAAATTTGATTAAACTGACCCTGAATTTTTTTGTTGGTATCCGAATCATTCACTTTCGAGAAACAAATGAGACTGAAAACATGATTTTTCACTTATTGCAACCATCAGTGGCATTTAGAAAGAATTAATTTTTATTCAAACTGTCCCCAAATTTCGTTAGGAAACATTCACTTTCGAAAAACAAATTAGACTGAAGACTTGATTTTTCAACCATCAGTGGCATTTAGAAGGAATTATCTTTATTTAAACCGTCCCCGAATTTCGTTGGGAACCGGAACGTTCGAAAGTCTTGATTTTTCACTTATTTAACCATCTTTGGCATTAAGAAAGAATGAATGTTTTATTAAAACTGTCCCCAAATTTTGTTGAGATCCGATCATTCGCTTTTAGAAAGAATTAACTTTTTATTTTAGCTGACCTTGATTTTCGTTGGGATTTTTCACTTTCGAAAAACAAATAAACTGAAATGTATTTATTATTCTTCATATCAGTTATCCTTGTTATTTTAATTATTAACACCTGCAATATCATCTTCTTTTCTTTGATAATAAGGTACTCCGCACATGTTGAGAATTAACATCTCGAAGGTATATTTCATATTAAAACCATGATACCAATGGTTTTCCATAAAATTAACACGTAATAATAACAATCACAGTCTTAGTGGTCATATTAAAACCTTTTTTTTGAAGTCTTTAATCATTTCAACTTCCAATTCAGTTTATTCTGGGCCTCTGCATTCTCGTCACTTTTATCCATAACTAAAAATTATTATAATGGATTTATATTAATTATATCATAAATCGGTATTGAAAAAATTCTGGATTAAACTAAAGATCTCATAAATGTACAGAATATTATTGTGGTGAATGTATCCCAATATATAATAAATAGTTTCACTCTCCAATCCTACTATTGCTTCATATATATATATATATATATATATATATATATATATATATATATATATATATATATATATATATATATATATATATATATATATATATATATATATATATATATATATATATATATATATATCAAATTTTATGGCTTAGTTTTCTTCTTCAGAAATCATTTTGTGGTCATGAAAAGGTTAAGATTCCATTTTAAATATTCCATATTCCAATTTTTGTTCAGTTAAAGACAATTAATCAGCCTATAATCTTGTATTTGAGTGAAGATGCGTTCAGGTGATGAACAATCTTAAAAATTTTCCAAATTTTTATTTGGTAATGTGATGATCCTTCGTTCAATATTTTATGCTTAAATGAGGATTATTTTTGAAGTAAATTTCTTAATGAAACAAATTATCGTAACGTAATTACATCACATGATCCCATTTTATTGAATCTTTGTCATTCAGATTAAAATATTCCAAATAGTTGAAAGTCATATACGACGAATTTGATATTATGTTTCATGAATATTTAGAATTGTCTTGGACGATTTGACTTTATATTTTAGATTAAAATTTACTAAAATTCTTATTTTAAATTGTTATAAATTGAAAAAACCAAATGTTCTTCTATAGTAGGTATGTAATAATTTAATTATGTGATATTTCTTAAAATTTTTCGATTGTCCTACGATAATTCATCATTTACTCTTTTCATATGTTCCTACGACTTATCGCTTAGATAAATCATTCAAAAATGTACCAAAATGAAACAAAAAATTATAGCACGAATAATTCATAAGCTATAACACACAATTGATGAAACATTTATGGTACCTATCTGTAAATAATAACTTCAAAAATCTGTTGAGCTTAAATATTCAGTACAAAATATTCAAGTGATTCAAAGCTTGTATTTCAACTTGATATATTTGAATAACTTCATTCATCTTAAGTTACATTCTTAATGATGACGGTAAATTAGTTTCAATTAAAATAGAATGTATAATCACAATAGTATCAATTTCAAATAAGAAGGTATACCGATGACATATAACTACAGCACAAATGTATTTTTCTCAGGGAGCAGCAAAGGGAGAAGAAAATGGACAATCTTAATTCTTACATGCAACTTAGTACTTGACAGCGGATGATGATTGTGGCTGGACATACCGGTTGAATTTGGCGGTACGAGGAGTTAAACATGTACTCTCAAATCTACTTTTCATCCGTTAAATATTTAATTTTAATGTAATTTTTCGAACTGTTAAGTGAAAAGATTTTTTTTTGCTTTTCGATAACTACCAAGGTAATTTTTGGATTCATTCTCTCTAAAAGGATGTGAATCTGTATGTAATGAATGAGAAATACAGAAAACTATATGTCGATATTCATGGAATACAATTTCAAATAGTTTGTATATATATATATATATATATATATATATATATATATATATATATATATATATATATATATATATACAGGGTGTACCAATCTTATGATAAGCTTCGGTATATGGGTTATTTTAAGAGATATCAAAAAATGTTATCAACAAAAAAGGTAGATGTCTTTAAGGTCCATATTTTGAAATTATCTCGAACTATACAGAGTGTTGCATAACTCCGTTACAAACTAAACATATGATTTTTTAAATGAGAACCCCTGTATATCATACCGAATTCGGATTAATCGCATTTTTTTGAAGCTTTTGATATAAGGTTTTGCTATGTTATACATAGTACTTCAAAAGATATGGACATCTTTATATGAAAATCGTAGGTAAATCAACGCTCTGTAGATTATTGTGCGTTGAAGAAAAAAATTTTATTTTGCCTAACAGAATTTCGTTATATGATGCAATATCTCCGTATTATATTAAATTTTAATTATTCTTCATTTTGTATACAGGGTGGACGGAAACTCGAACCTTTCATTTTCTCTCTTATTTCAAATGGAACACCCTGTATTTTATAGCACAAATTGAATCTTCTTTTATGTAACTTCAATTTTTTTCAAGCATTCCCTATACCCAAAGTTAATAAAAACAGAGTTATTCTGTAATATTTATTGTGAACCATAATCATTAACCTTATATGTGAAAGCAATAAACGTTGAATGTAACAAAAAATCCTAAATAATAATAAATTTTAATAAACAATTTATTCTTAACAAAACAAGACACCAAAAGTATAATTCTAACCGTAATATTAAACTAAATGTTCAAAGTGTTCATCGTTAACATCAATGTCAACGCTAACTGAGAAAATGTAATGGTTTCCAGCATTGCATTGATGTTAACGGGAACACGTTGAACATTTAGTTTAATATTACGGTTAGAATTATACTTTTTGTGACTTGTTTTGTTAAGAATAAATTGTTTATTAAAATTTATTGTTATATAGGATTTTTTGTTACTTTCAACGTTTATTGCTTTCACATATAAGGTTTATAATTATAGTTCACAATAAATATTACAAAATAACTCTGTTTTTATTAACTTTGGGTATAGGGAATGCTTGACAAAAATTAAAGTTACATAATAGAAGATTCTATTTGTGCTATTAAATACAGGGTATTCCATTTGAAATAAGAGAGAAAATGAAAGGTTCGAGTTTCCGATATTGCATCATATTACGAAACTCTGTTAGGCAAAATAAAATTTTTTTCTTCAACGCGCAATAAGCTACAGAGCGTTGATTTACCTACGATTTTCATATAAACGTGTCCATATCTTTTGAAGTACTCTGTATAACATAGCAAAATCTTATATCAAAAGCTTCAAAAAAATGTGAGTAATCCGAATTCGGTATAATATACAGGGGTTCTCATTTAAAAAACCCTATGTTTGGTTTGTAACGAAGTTACGCAACACTCTGTATAGTTCGAGATAATTTCAAAATATGGACCTTGAAGACAATTACCATTTTTGTTATTAATATTTTTTGATATCTCTTAAAATAACCCATATACCGAAGTTTGTCGTAAGATTGGTACACCCTGTATATATATATATATATATATATATATATCTTTATATTTATATCTATTTATATATATATATAAATATATATATATATATATATATATATATATATATATATATATATATATATATATATATATATATATATATATATATATATAATGCTATTATATTCCAATTGGTGAATAATTCTATATACATATATAGCTATTTGCTCTCACATTTGTTACATCTTATTTTTCTTCAAATATCATACCCTTTTAGATATCATAGGATGATGAATTATGAGAAGATAAACCAAAGGTGCCCTAACTTAAGTTTAGAATGTAATTATCAATATTATTGCACCCTCTTCAACAATGTGTTAATACTTCTAAATCTATTTCATTATTTTTAAACATTCCTTACATAATCGAGAGAATCTACTCTGGTATTAGAAATATTTTGGGAACAGTTGTATTTTCTGAAAGAAAAACAGAATATGTCAATTGGAGGGTATTTTTGCTAGATGACACAATCAAATATTCAAAATATTAGGCTTTATTATTTTAGTTAGATATTTATTTCATAAAATGAGTTAATATTTGGAAAACCCGCAAATATCACAGTTATCATTTTTTGTATAACAAATTGTATCAATATTTAGGTAAATATTAATTTTTTGGGTGTAAGTTTATATACTCACCTTCTTGTTGAACATGTAAATGACACTTCACAGAAGCAATGTGAATTTCATTAAAAAGAATTTTATAATAGAAAACCTATGTGCGCAATTCTCAATCAAGAAATATTTTTAAAGAATTGATATAAAAACTTTGTTCAATTATTACAACGGAAATGATTTAGACATAAGCTTCAGCTTGAATTCGAATCTGCATTTGTTATACTGCAATAAAATTGAACATACTTTAGATGAATATAATTATATAGGATTTTATCATAGGATTATAAGTATGTAATTATACTTTTTTCGCCAGATTTCTGATAGAGATACTTCTAAATAATTGAAAAGGTGAAAATCAAGACATGCGAAATAGTCTGCTCAATGCTGTGAAAGAATATTGGAAAGGAAAAAACTCATTAACATCACACTGAAAATCAATTGTAATGAGATTTCGTATTTTTGTACCAAGCATTTATAATATTGTGGTAAAATCTCATTATTTTTCCTAAATATTCAATTTTACCATCTCTCCACATCACTGAAATTTTTATAGATATTAGGTAGAAGAATCTTAATGAAATTTGGTTGAAATGATTTTCTAGAGCTTCGTCATGTCCTTTTCAAAGTAATGCCAGATGCCTCTATTCTTATCTTAAGACTTGTGATAATTTCACTGTTAATATTTTACATAAACACTTTTGCATTCACAAATGTGAAAGCAATTGTTATTAATATTTCAAATAGGTATTATTTTTATATTAGAAACTCTATGTACCCATATTATGAATTAGGCACAACATTCAGTATGCATAATGCTATGCACAAGCAATTTCTCGAATTTGTCAATTAAATAAGTAATATTTTAAATCCAATTATTACTAAACATTTTCATTTACAATGAGGCTCTTGATTATTTTTGCGCATATATATCGTTATATTATTGTAATATAGGTACATAAGGTATTAACCAAAGGTTAGTTGTAATTACAATGTAATGGCTTTCAAGAAGATTTATATTCGTTCGGAAAATTTTAGTCAAAAGAAATGCTTGTGTTCTATTAGTACATTTCAAATAATTTTCATCCAATTTGACAAATGTGTCAAGTGAAAAACTGTAGCAATTCCTCAATTTTAACTTCATTCGGGCAGACAAGTACCTGTAGATCATTAATCGAATATATTTTACACTTCAAGAAAGTCATCAATGGTATATTTGCAAAAACTTCTTTTAATTTGTTCAATATTCTGTCGAGGACAATTGATTATTCTGTACAACCTTTTGAAATTCCAATTTTATTTCATATTAGGTATAGCTTTAGAAGTATTCAATCAATAGTCCTCAAAATCATTAGATTAATTGATTTACCTTCGACTTAGTAGTAAAAGTAGTGCTTTTTGTGTGACGTACATGTGATATAGGTATCTATAATTATCAAGGTAGATGCATTCTTTCTAAGTCAATTCCAAGATATGAAATCAACCTGAAAAACAAAAAATCACAATATTGGAATGTTCCAAAACTATTTTACATTGAATGTGATAGAAATCTGAAGTTCTACGAAGAAGTCTTAAAAGTAAACATGAATTAAAATCATTCGACTGATTATGGCATTCAAATTATTCAAGGAACGCCGCCAAATGCTGAATTCTGATTGATATATTGAGAAAATATTTTTATTAATTATTCTTCTATATATTGATCAGAATTCGATCTTTTGAGGAATAGCTAATGTAAATGCTAACAAAACCAAAGTAGGATAAAATAGATTCCTTTTTCACCAAAGATTTATTTATTTATTGCTCTATTTTATTCTTTTCTTATACTAGGAACTCGGAAAAAATCACATTTCATCAAATGTCTTTCAGATGACTCTTATCTTGGAAAATTCAAAGCAGATAAAAATGCATAATCATTTATTTTCAAGTTACAGATATTTGAAGTTGTTGATTGATATAACTAACGACTTTGCGCAATAATTATAGAATTACAATCTTATTGGGTCAATCTTTATGTCAGTAATGTTTTTAAGACCCTCGCAACAATGCGCCACTAAAACAAATGAAAATAAAAATCTGGGAATGGTCTCATTTCCTATCAGAGAAGTATTTTTCAATTTTACTTCGAAATAGATAGAATATTGCATCTTCAAATATTCTGCAACTTGTTGGGATGATGATTGTGTTCTGCGTATTGTTTCCGTCCATTACATGTCGGTGATCGGCATGTATTGCAGCTCAATGAGCCTGCATGGGTAGGGTGGGTGCGGATCAAAACGATCATATGGGTTTTCAGGGCCAGCAAAGCTCTCTTGGGGACTATATAGAAAACATATCAACTTAATTCTTAAACATAAATGATAATTAACTGTTATGCAATCCGACCTTTAAATGTTGTCTTGTATTGTGTTTCTGTGTTTGTAATTATAAAAATTGGAAGTCTGTTCCATCGTTTGAAATTTTAAAGGACTCAGGAACTATTTGGAAATGATAACCCTTCAAATTGTGGGATATATTAGGTTCCAGAAGAAATAGTGTAACCAATTTACTCGAACACATATCATGTACTATTCAATGGAATAAAGTCAACTACCTTTTGTATTGAGGTATTATGCAAAAATCTAGAATTGCTCTAACAACTTTAAAAGAATTCGGGTCTTCTATAGTAAGATCTTGGTATTCTTTGACATTATTGTTCTGGAATTAAGTCTTTAGGCATCGTTAATGTGATAATTTGGAAATTTTAATAACTCCAAATGATTTTGAATTAACTACCCAAACCGAGAAATCGCAATTTCAAAAATTACGATTATCATTATTGAAACTATTGTTATTCGAACATCAACAGTGAAATTTTGAGTATAGTGTAACAAAAAAATTGCCTTAGAAAATTAGCTTCAATATTTTGGCTAATGGGCAATTGGTATCTCCTAGAAAATTAGAACGATGGAACCAAGCTTTGTGATATAACTCTTCAATGGTATTTTGAACTAGCCACAGTCGCCTTCTCTGCTTTAGGTAAATAGGTTGTAAACACCACTTTCTAAACATATCATGATCTGTGCCCCTTGTCAAGTGACATCTTAAATTTTAGCGAATAATAATTTAATATAATATTTGATAATATTTAAACAATATCAATTTACATAATTTTAATGAGAAAAATAATATATTATGGAGTAAATGATTCTTTTGACATGTGAAATATCTATATACTGTATTAGAATTAAGACTTTCTATAGGTGTAAAGCTGCGTACACCCATGAAGCAATCGGTGGGGCCCTGTGTCCCGTGCCTAGCCTTAGTAGTCCTGTTAGAGAACAGGGGAATGCATATCTTTACTGTAATATTGAATCAGTAGGTATCGTGAATTAGTTTACTTAATGTAACGTGTTAAATTGTTGGTTTAGATTAATAAGTGCAGTAAAAATGCTACTAAAAAAACTGTTCATGAAAGAATAGTAATTGTTGATACTAGTCAGAAAATTTGTATTACCCACCCCACCATCTTGCCCCGATTATCAAAGTAAGCATTCCATACAAAGATTGTATTACCTGACAACGTACTTAGTTATATAAAAAATTGTATAGGGTCCAAATGATGGGAAAATAAATATGTAACGTAACTTTGAACCTGTTTTCTCTCTGCTCCATTACCCCTAACAATCAAATTTTTGTAAAAGACCAAACATATCTGTATGTTAGCATCTTTGCTTGAGAAACAAAAATCATTCGGAATATAACCAAACATTTTCAAATTTCTTGAAACGACTGGATTATGCTACAGCTTTCTCTTCATCGAAGACTATTACGTGAAGTTGAACAATTCGTAAATTAGTAATTTATCACACATTCAGATAACTCGATAGTATAACTGCGATATAATCGAATTATATAATTGAATATGATGTCGAAATGTATTTTGTTTTGTATGTGTGTGTGCTTTGCTTTCAGTCAGTTAAACGATTTTTTAAAAGCCCCCTTTTGAGGGCTCGCGACTCCCTAGAGGACGCTCGCCCCACAGGTTGAGAATCGCTGTGTTATGAAAATCCTGCAGCTAGAGAAACCGATAATCGAATATTTCGTATTATAAGTCACATTGACAATGTTGTCTGAATGTCGGCACTTGTGGAGTGTGCATTTTAAATTCAATTCACCCGTTTGCTCTTCGTTTAGTTTTTTGTAACAAGCAGTAACAGCTGCATCGGTTAGATTAGATTGTTTTAGTTACGTTGTAAATGAAAAATTTTTGTTGAAATAATGAAAATCGAAAAAATTTATTGTTTCGAATTTGTATGAACTCTAAAAAATAATGCAAGTATTTTTTAAATACTACTTATTCAAGTAATAAACAATTAGGTATATTCAGTAGCGATAAAACAATACATCAAGTTCAGGTACAGACGAAACAATCTGAAGAGAAAAGATCGCAGTAACAACGTCAAATTGATTTATAATAATCGTCAATTCTTTGCACATATGCCAATCTTCAAGTCTTCTCATCACAAGTCCATAGCAATTGAGTTTTAGAGAGTAAGAAATTGTTGGTTCTCAAAACAGAGAAGCACCATTTTCTCTTCTCAGGATTTTCATCTCCGTCGTGGATACGTACTCCCGCCGTATAGATTTTTCTTCATGGGCCAGCCTTCGATACCTCAAAGTGTAACGCAACTCATCCCTCACGGCAGATCTAAGGATGAAATGTGCTGTATAATAACTTTTTAACAGCTAGCTCGAGGTTATCTCAGTTGGTTCGTTGCGATCTCAGTGAATGATCAGAACCTAATGTTAAAAAAACTGTAAGGAGGTGCCTGAGACTTTATAAGTTTACACTCATCTAATGGATCTCAATGATAAATGAAAATACTCTACCAAACTATATTAAAACTATAAGAATATAAAATATCACAACTCTTATATTTGAAATTTTAGTTATTTGTCCTGAAGTGCTACACTGTTTTTCACTCGATTACCAAAAAAATGTCCAGTCCTTCACAATACACCATCCTATGGCTGCAATTATATGCCAGAGCCTAGATCGAACCATACTGGTTCAGTTACCAGTGTTTTAATGTTCCAGAAGAGGCAGCTCGGGATCCTACTTATCAAATTTGTCACGGTCACATAACAATCAACCTTATATAGTAGGCCAAGCTACAGAGATTTAGAGTGAGCATTTTGTGCAAAAAGTGTTAGAAGAAAACCAACTCCGCCATTGTTTGTCAAATAGTTCCACATGATATACTGATATGTTTTTCACTCGACTTCATTATTTATGTCTTTGTTATTAACAATTTTATGCAAAAATAAATTTTTTTTAGTTTTTTGCTTATAAAATTGAAACTATCAGATTAATCGTGATAGTGTCAATAGACTTATTGTAGAAAATGAAAAGACGAAGAAAATGAGAGGTCGGACGACTCGATCAGACCCTCAGTTTAAGGGAAAATTGAAAAAAACCGGCCAAAATGCATTTTTTTCAAAAGTTCATAACTCGCTTGTTTTTTAAGTTGTAGCTTAGATCCTCCGGTTGGTATTATTTATCAATATAATCTTTATTATATCCGATGCATAGTTTTTGATCTGTGGCCATTTGAATATTTTACTATGCAATTTTCCAGCAGACCTGAATGCGACAGGTATAGTCCGATTTCAATTTCCAAAAAAGATTTTGAAAGTAGAATTCTCATAGTCGAAAACGTTCGTCTTGGCTTTACATGAAAACGCTGGAAAATATGTTGAAAATAAAGCTGAACATGACGAAAAACGGCCGAGCGCGTGAGAATAGTTGAAAAGTGGGGGTAGAGCAGAAGGCAAGGATAAGCACGACATTAGAAAGCGTCGGCATTTTGAACATGACGGTTATTTCTCGGCCGTTTTCCGTCATGTTCAGCTTTATTTTTAACATATTTCTCAGCGTTTTCATGAAAAACCAATATGAACGTTCTGAACTATGAGAATTCTACTTTCAAAATTTTTTTTGTAAATTGAAATCAGACCATACCTGTCGCATTCAGGTCTGCTGGAAAAATGCATCGTAAAATATTCAAATGGCCACAGATCAAAAACTATGCATCGGACAGTTCCGGCTCTTCGCACAAATAAAGTTTATATTGATAAATAATACTAACCGGAGGATCTACGCTACAACTCAAAAAATAACCGAGTTATGAACTTTTGAAAAAACTGCATTTTGGCCGGTTTTTTCCAATTTTCCCTTCGACTAAGGGTCTGATCGAGTCGTCCGACCTCTCATTTTTTTCGTCTTTTCATTTTCTACAATAAGTCTATTGACACCAACACGATTACTCTGATAGTTTCAATTTTATAAGCGATTAACGATTTTTTGCATAAAATTGTTGATAATAAAGACATAAATAATAAAGTCGAGTGAAAAACATATCACTATATCATGTGGAACTATTTTACACACAATGGCGGAGCTGATTTTCTTCTAACACTTTTTACATGAAAAAATCTCTGTAGCTTGGCCTATAGTACCACCATGAAGTTTCACCTCTAAATGACAATTGTACCTACATAAGGGGTTCGTATGATAGATAGAAAGAACAGATAATAAAATCAGGTTGTTGTGACAATCAATTTGACGGTTCGAACGTTAATTAATTATTAAAATATCGTGGGTTACAAAAATATCTACTATAACGCAATATATTCACAATATTAATTCACAAATGTGATTCTACACTTCAACGCACGATACATTTCAATAAAGAAAAGAAAATAATTTATACACAGATACTAAAATTGAACAAGCGAAAACTGTGAAATAGGTAATTAATCCAAATTAAAGAGGCAATCAAATCTGAACTGAATAAAAGCGCGTGTACGTGAACTACCAATTCATAAAAGGACCTAAGAATTTATACCAGCAAGCTACTTGATTAGAAATTTCTTGAAAACTTACCCTGGAACACAAATCAATATTTTCTGAAACTCTAGCTTCTAGAATGATAAAGGCTTAAATGACTACTAAAATTCTCAATCCACCTGCCGTAAATCTCAATCTGTAACAACAGATGTTATTCCCTTCTTGTGCATCGAATGTTGGAAAACAATATACGGTACACGTTCAACAAATTAAAATGATCCACTGATCTGGAGAATCCATGAGAAACGGTCGAATCTAGGTACTTTTATACATCCTTCTGAGCAAAAGCGAAATCCAGAGAAGCTTAAAATACAAAATTTGTTCCGCAAATAAATAACGCAAAATACTCTACAACCTCTAATCACAGGGTGGGCAGTTTTTCGGCTTATGCCTATCGAGCATCTAGGTTTGGCAACCAGTATCTAATCAAACCCTCGTTTATTTAACGATTGTAAACCACATCCAAACATTTATCTCAACTAACCTACAGAGAGGGTGGCATGAGTAACCGAAGACCATCACCCAAATATCACTGAACCATGCCATGGCACTATCAAATTCTTAGCGTGGTGACTAAATTGCAACAGCTCGAATGAATTACTTTGGTAGTTCAATCAACAAAATAAGGTTTCAAGCGAAAAATAATGAAAGGAAGTAATACACCAATCGTTCACGCATTGCCCAGAAACTAAAAGAGAAACGTATTGTTATCCGAAACCAAGATGAGAAATGAGGGATGGGCATGAGAAAATTTGTTGGGTACAAATCCACAAAAGAAATTCCATCATTCCATTTTCATTCGCCAAAATAAAACGATATCAAATCCAGGAAGTAAATGAAAACTAAAAGTCCAAATCGGTAATAAAAATAGTAATCGGTAATTAAAGCCAATATTGCTTATTTAAGTTAATCGGAAAAGATGAGTCGTATTTAAAATTTGAAATACACCAACTGTATCACCACAGACCTACCAGTATCGTCAAAACATACTGAATATGTAAGCCCCAAAAAAAAATTTAGGTTACACCCTCAACTAAGATGACTGTGTATCACATGCTCTAATTCACGCACCGAGAATATAGTTGCCTAGTATGTTGACAGTATTATGTTAGTTGAATCCTGAATAGCAATAATGTATGTACTCAGTGACTACAGTGACTACAGTGATGACTTACTTACCAAGAGGAAAATCCCAGAGAAAAACGCATAGCTGACCATTCGACCCCGAGGTTTGAATTTGGAACTTTCATAATGCTAAAGATTGTGTCTGTTCTGACTCGACTAACTAGCTGTGTTAAGATACTGAAAAACACAGTTTAAGAACTCATCAGAAACCAAAGATGGTCGCATAGGTTATAAAAAAATATTACGATGTCATGATCTGAACCTTTTTATTTACTTATTTTTTAGGTATTTATTTATTTTGTATTCATTTATTTATCTATTTGGTACCTATGTACACATTACAGAAAATCCATAGGATATGTAATATGGAAAAACAAAACAGAACCTAACTTATACGAACGAAATTCTGACCAGACCTCCAACTGATAGCTCGATGGCATCCGTTTGAAGGAGGCCAGAGTTGTATTGAATATCAAATCGCCATGCCGATTACCTACGCGACAAATTCTGCAAATGGAGGAACTCTGACACGAATATGTTCTATAAAATTGAACTTGAAATAAAATTACTTGTCTAAGGGAACGAGGTGGAACATAGATCCCGATACGACTCGAAAGAGCTGAAACATGCCACATTTCATTCAACAATTTGAATAAAAATATGAGATCCTTATCAGTTCTCTGAGTCTCAAGAGTTTGCACTTGTTATTTTCTTCT
Source organism: Cynegetis impunctata (assembly GCA_030704885.1). Classification (NCBI taxonomy): domain Eukaryota; kingdom Metazoa; phylum Arthropoda; class Insecta; order Coleoptera; family Coccinellidae; genus Cynegetis; species Cynegetis impunctata. The sequence goes on along the minus strand of JARQZK010000784.1, from coordinate 362,519 downwards.
CAAAAAAGATATGTTGCACATGTGGTAACTACCAATCAGCCTAAAGTCAACATAGCGGAGAAATCTTCATTGCACATACTCTAGTTTGTTCTTATATATCGCATACAGTGGGCTCCAAACACAAACAGCAAAACTCAATTTACTTTTTATATGTGCACTGAAGGAAAGCCTCAAAAGATGTGAAAAGTTTACATCTCCGCAAAACGAACCCCAGAAATTGGTCACTTTTGTTTACAATCATGTTAATATGCTGATCAAATATCATTCTGCTGTGAAATCTTTCATCATTTTGCTTTCAAGATCTTTCACCGCCGAAACATGAGATAATCAAATGCAATAGAGAAAAAGAATCTGGTATATGTTATTGTTAAACATTAAGAAAAATTTTTAAAAAGTTTATTTTCTGCACAATGAGTGGAAAATGAGTTTTGGTCATCTTGCAGCAACCGACAGTCAGACACATTCACAATAGGACGGAATATCTTCAGATCACCAGCGAATAATAAGAACGAATCAGCTTTGAAGCATCTAGCTGTATTATTCATTACAATACAATACAATACAATAATTTATTCATGTTATTACATTGTTAATGTTTACACACGTCAAATAAATGTGATATAAAATTTGAATATAAAATTATTTTTTTCTTCCTTATATAACTAACTTATCTTATTAAATTTGACATTACAATAAGTACATTAATATAAATGAGGAACAGTAATGGCCCCAGGTGGGAGCCTTGTGGTAGACCAGAAGTAGCCAAGAAACGACTAGATATAAAATCATCTATATACACATAGAGTGACGTATTTGACATATAGAAAGCAAACCATGAGAGGTCACCGGTAACACCTATCTGAGCTAATTTAGATATTTGCCGTTCCAAATAGTTGAAAACATCATCACAATAGACAGTTAAGTAAGTATTCACTGACTTATCCTTAAAAACCCATGTTGTTTGCAAACCAGAATAAGTGTTGGTGAACCACTCGCTCCAAGATCTTACCCAAAATGCAAAGCTTGGAGATTGGTCGCTAATTTTTATCACCGCTCTTAAAAACGGGACCTAAGTATGCAGTTTTCCATATGGAAGGAAACAGTCTGTCCTCACAAGGCTGCCAGCACATGATCTTATAAAGAACGAAGTCAATCCATCAGGACTAGCGCTCTTTGAATCATTCACATTTAGTATTGTACTTAGAACATCATCAGAAGAAAATAAAATAGAATTAAGAATATTAGTCGAAATATTATATGAATTATTAATATCACCCGGAACAAAATGCTGAGCATCTGGCCCATACACTGATTTGAAATACTTCCCAAATAGTTCTGCTATATCCTGTTCACTTGAAGCATTTCATTCATCATCATGCATTAATATTATTTTTTATTGAGACTAAGTTCCATACCTAGTTTTTCAGACGAAAATAATTTTTTTTAAATTTTATCTGAGTTCTATGAATTTCACGTAGTCCAAACTACATTTTAAGATTTTCCACTTCTTATGAGTATTTTTTTAGCAACAATTTTTTTAATTTTGTCATTAGTGAAATATGAAGGCTACTTGGCATTTGTATGATACATGGGAATACGGTTTGAAATATTGATATGATCGATAATCTTATAGAAACTGTAAACCATATCATCGGCAGAAAAATCACACCCGAAGATATTTTCCCAATTTATACTACGAAGATTTCATTTGTCGAGCAGTAATTTTCTTTCCTGAAATTACGGATTTTCTTTCTATGGAAAGAGTTTCCTTAGGATAAGTGTATATGTAAGGACAAGTTCGATTGAGCTATGGTAGGGATCAACAGCAATTAATGGACAATCAGATTCCTGCAGATATTCCACCCTAGACTGATTGCAGAAAATAAGATCTAAAACTTTGCCGCTGTCATCACATAGATAGTTGAATTGGGAAAATCCGTTAAATAAAAATAAATCAATTAGTTCGCTATTTCAAGCACTAACGTTAGATGCTACAAGTCCACTTCTACTTAGTGACCATGACAAACAGGGCATATCAAAGTCACCACGTATCATTATACTGAAGTCACATAACTTATCTGAAATAAAGTTCAAATTATTAACAAATGAGGTGAGACCAACATTATCACCCGGTGGAAGATACACACAGCAAGCAGAAAGTTTTACACTACTAGTTAAAACGATCTCAATTCAAATATCCTCGGCGTCAGAGAATAAATCCGGTCTCTCGTTGATTTACTGAGCACTACGCAACACATGAGTTAATCGAATTTTCTTTTTGATAAATGCCTTGCCTTTATGTTTCACTATTTGATAAATTTAACTGAGCAATTTTGAAAATCTATAGGAAACTATAGACATATTTTTATGAAAATCACGAACGTTATTCTCTGAAAATAACTTCAGCTAAAGGAAATATTGTCTTTCTATTGTATTTCCTAAACTTTTAGTGCAAGTAGGACTCAGTTGCCTCAGTTATAATGTATCTCTACCTAAAGTTATATATCAAGTATGAGAAGATTTTTACTAGGTTAGCATATCAGAATTACTGTTATTCTAAATGAACAGGAAAATGAGTGCAATTGGACAGTATTCAAGAAATGACAAAACTTCCAGAAGTATTGGTATCTCACTACTTTTTCCTGGCCGCTGATTAAAAATAGCAGAGGTCGAAAAATACAATTTCATAGAACCAGAATACATAACCCTCATTTATTATGTAAAAAGCTATGCTTTATTTATATAAGTATGAAATAATAATTTATCTCATGGAATTTTAAACTTGAAAAATTATTCACTTTCTTTTGAACAAAGTAGTATCATACTTTGTGCAACCACAATTTCCACCATTATTTCTACTCAGAACTATGGTTATTTTAAGAGGTTGGAAATACGCAGCTCTCATAGGAGGTCTTGTAACATCTATATCACTAGCTCTGTATCCGATTGCAGTAGCGCCTATGATAGATACTGAAAAATACAGTGAGTAAAATAGTACACAAGTAATATTTTTTTCATTAAAAATTATGGTATACCAAAATTATAAACTAATTCGGATTTTACTAAACTGCTGTAGAAAGAAGCATTTTAGATATATATTCTAATTCAACACCCATTCACTCAGTTTGGATATATTTTTTTAATTGAATTCGTTACCTGACAATATTATATTTTCACGCAATATATATATATATATATATATATATATATATATATATATATATATATATATATATATATATATATATATATATATATATGTGTATGTATATACTTACATACATATATAATAGGTACCTCCAGGAACATCTGTAAACAAATTTATAGATGACCAGACCTAGAATATGTGTAAATATTCTTGATTTTAATATAGTAATATTAAGAAATTGATTTGTAAACTAGAAGGATAAATTTGGTACTATAGGCATGTGTCAATATATTTCATTCATATTGTGATTCAATATAGGTACTCAATCACTCAAAATGGGTATAAAGTTATAGATTGAACAAACAAATAAATCATACTCTTCCACAATATTATAGGTGGAAGACAGGTTCATAGGTACCCACTTGCACAGTGAGATAACATCACACCAGGTATAGGTTTCTTAATAATGCCTAGTGCATGTTTCTGAACATGACTGCCGAACCGGTACGTTAAGGGTAGAAAACGACAATTTGTTGAAAAGAGAGAACCAATAATATCTCTATGGGGATAAACTGAAAACCATGACGTCTTCTGTGATCAAATATTCTGGAGGTGAACCCAGATCTCCGGAAATAAAACATGGAAACTCAAGTTCATCAAATCTAAGATTAAAAAACAATCATGATAACATCAACATACTGAATAGAAAAATTGACAACATATGGAGACTACATAATACCCACTCTTACGTTAACTGTGGTGACCTGCATTTATATCAAATAAACCCAATACACTTATCCTAACTGAAATGGGGCATTGACCTTCGATAAGTCTGCTTGTCAGTGTGAAAAATCAATGGAAGTTGACAACTTTGGTGTGTTATTATTGAAGACCATTATTCACACCAAAACTAGATTCATATGCTCCATATATTATTCTCTGAACGAAGAGTTACCTTGCCTGCTATTCCTACGCTTATCAGAAAAAGTTGACTTGATCCAATTCAATCTCCCATCTTCTGAAATCCTTAGCAATTTTAAAGCTCATAATTCAAGTTTGATAGCACACTCCAACAAAGCTGAGGAAGATGGAAAACTAGCTGATGAATTTGCAATCTTGCTCAGTTGATTAATTGTCTAACAAGTGTTCCCAGTAATCTTAATAATTTCAGAAACATGGTAGACTTATATCAAAATAATGATATTTAATATTTGATCCAATCCGATTACCTTGAATAGAATAATTAAAAAGAGATGTAGGCATCTTCATATTACCTCAAATATGTGTAAATACAGTTTAGGAGAATTAAATCCGTTTCATCTCTGATAGTGTTTCCTGAGTATTTCTTATTTTTCTTGATTTCCAAAATTTTCATTTGATCGTAATTTGTGTTTTTAAGCTTTCTTTGGAATTTATGTTATATATATATATATATATATATATATATATATATATATATATATATATATATATATATATAACCATTAATACATGATTTCTTTAATTATTAGCACTATATAAATAACTATGCTAATCATTTCCACTAGATGTACAGGTAATTCAAAAGTACTTTGACAAACTCCGAAAGGTTATTGATATCAGTTTTCTAAGATGAAAAAATCATATAAACAATCGTCTTAGGCGGATTCTTTACGAAGATACGGGGCGTTAAAATTTCAGCAAAAAATAATTAACGTATTCCTTATTACTAAGATTTGAAGAAAATTATTTTATTACTTTACATTTAATGTTACATTTGTCAATAATTGTAAAGAACATACTTATTTTAATTAAATTTTAGAATTAGTTTTTTATCTTTTCCGATATATTTTAGTACAATACTAGTCAGAGGCCCCATCGCCTATTGAATAGATCCATGAAAAATATAGATCGATGAAAATATAGATCCCGAACCCCGAAGAGTGCTAAGCCCGTCCCTGCCTCCGTCGAACAGTACCCGATCTGTGAAGCTCGCGATCGGCAACTTTCGTTCGGAGTTAACGCCGTCCAATTACGGATTCGAAAACCGGTCACGTGAATTTTGGTTCGTTTGATGGAAAAATAGTTCTTAAGCATCCGGAATGCTGCCATTTTCGCGGATTGAAGCGAGACATAGCCTAAGCACTATAAAAAGGTTGGCGGCGATCTACGGGGCCCTTTGGGCCCCACTCTTCTTTCTCTTTCTCCTTATCTTGGCTTCGTAAGTTTGCCCAAATGCGGCCTTCGGCCGGATATATATAAACGGATCAATTCCCGAAGGTTTTCAAAGTGCTCTTGAATCGATTCATAAATATACTAGTTGACCATAGTCAATCTCATAAAGTGAACAAAAAAAAATCATCAATAATTTTAAAATTATCAAACAAGGTATTTACAATGCAACAGTGAATTATCGAAAATATCAAGTCACCCCGATTCAAGATCTGCGTACATCTTTGTCGATGTTATTAGATCTCCGCCGCTACTTGACTCTGAGTGAATTGACATATTTCTTATTGTTCCTACTACTATATGGATAGCAACCCACAGCGCCCTCCGCCAAAGATATTGGGAACCAACAATTCACTGTTTGGGCCCAAACGACAAAATTCCGTCGAGATGATAAATACCTCCTGACATGAAAATTTTTATTCTGTAAGAGTGGCGTATGGGATTTCAGATCACACTAACATAGTGTTCAAAAACTCTGGATATATATATAAAGGAGAGCGCGCTCCGCAAATATTTATTGTGATATTTGCAATATTCAACAATCAATTCTTGAAAAGTATACTGGTTGACCATAATAGATTTCCTATAGTGAACAAAAAAAATACTTCAATAATTTAAAAATTATCAATCAATGTTCCAAGGGAGCTATTTATATGTATTCAGCGACAACGAAACACTATATTATTGTGCTCTGGAATCCCCTACGCCACTGTTGCAGAGTAGACATCTTCATGTCACGAAGTATTTGTTCTCTCGGCGGAATTCTGCATTTTGGTTCTAAACAGTGAATTGTTGGTTCACAATATCTGCGGATGGCGCTATTGGTTGTTATCCATATAGTAGTTTAGCCACTATTTGTAATGGGAAACAATTAGAAATATGTTAATTCACTCCGACTCAAATAAGCTGCAATGAAAAGATCTAATAAAATCGAAACATCTGTATGCAGATCTTGAGTCGGGCTATTTTAAAACTAATTTTCTATTATTGAGAATTGAACAGCAAGTTGGTTTTAAAACAATCCGTTCTGGGAAAAATAGTTTTAATGCAGTTTTATGGAGTACCCTTGTTGTATTCTTTAAAACCCATTAGGAAAACTATTTTATTCTAAGACAATACATTCAATATAATACCACATTAAATCCAAAAACATAATTTTTACCTTTTAATGAGTACATTAAGAGTATTATTAATTTTAAATGTTTTAATTCAGTCAATTTGGTTAAAAGAAATACCTTTCGGTCTTTGGACGACTTCATTAAAACTAATTAAATATCCCCTCCACATTCAGATGAATGTGGAGGGGATATAACTGAGAGAAGCTCTTTTCAATCAGTGCAAGAAAAACATAGTGCAATTGAAACCAGCGTTACTTATAAAGAGTGTCCTTTCACTTCATTTTTCAATCCGTTCGATTATGAAAGCAATGCCTGAGAATTACAGGAAGAAATCTACGAAAACGACGAACAAATTCAAAATGATGAATTTCAAAACGACAATGAACTCATAAAAAATCTGCTTTTCTACGAAGAGCTTAGAACATTGGCAATCCTTTCAAACATGAGCCAAGGCACTGTTAAACAATAATACAACTCATAAATAAACGATTTCCAAAGGCTATTCTTGAGCAAGATCCGCGAATTTTTTTTTGTGAAGTTAGGATTCCATTTGAGCGCAAGACCACGTTAAATCAATAAGGTCACGAGTTTGAACATATTAAAGCATATTGGTTTTGAAAGAAAACGTAAACAGACTTCTGTGGGAGTCATTGGATTTATAGTGGTAAATAAAACGCTAAAATCTTGTGAGATTTGAAACATTTAATAAATGAACAATTAGTTTTAATCTAGATCACGCCATGTTTTACTGCAATAAAGACTCCGCTATTTTGGACTTTTTCAATTGTAAACGAAAAGAATATCATTATTCAAATAATTACGTCTTGTATCTTCTTAAAAAACTGCAGAACGGTATGTCGAAATATGCCATATAATTAAAAAAATGCATTTAGATGCTCAGATGCAAAATAAAATTTGATGATATATTTTCAATATTTTTTAAATATGGGAAAAATACATTAAATTAGTTACGCTCGAGTTATGTTGAAGTATTTTATTACTTTTCATCAGAAAACTGCCATTCGTTGGTGAATTTTTCACCATAATAGTTTGCTTTCGAATATTATTTTATGATATGCTTAGTATACGTATGGGGTTTAAAATATTACCACTCTGCCGGCCATTATACATACTCAAAAGTTGCCGAGTGTTAGTAAACAAAATAAAACTTTTAGGATTCATTAATAATTTTTAAGTTAATTTAGTCCGCGTTGAATACATTTTGAAAGCAAAATGTCAGATAATAAGTTTTAATTTATGTATTTGACTTTAAGAATATAGTATCAAAACTTAATGGTTTTAATACAGTTTTGAAATTTAGTCTTGAAGTCCTTTTTAGGATGGGCCCTTTTTGGCTAGAAGCTGCTTCATGATGGTCTCAGGGATATCTTGAAAATCACTTGATTTTATTCGAAATTTTATTGTACAGTTTTAAAGCAATCTTGAAGATCGGAATAAGAGCATTAATGTTACCTGGGTATGCAGATCCTGAGTCGGGGTGACGTGACATTTTGTATAGTTCACTGTTGGATTGTGAATGCAAATTTCGCGCCTCAGGAATACATATGACCAGCTTCCTTGGAAGGTTGATTTATAATTTTCAAATTATCGAAGAATTTTCCTTTTTCACTTTATGTGATATATAAATTTTGAATCATCCTATACAAACTAATCACAATCAGTGTTTCATAGCATAATATATCTTTTAGAATCAGCATTTCATCTCATCAACTTCGTCATTCAAGATGTATCTGTCATGAGTACACTAAAATTCTTCATCTCCCGTTTCATCAAGACTTCCGAACGTGATTAGTAGTGATAAAAGGTACACAAGAATACAACATAACAGGCTAGGGTTGGCAACTCGTTGGAAATGACTTTCAGAAATGCATAACTCACACTGAACAATGATCTTCATATTTATATAATTGTATATCTCGTTAGCTGCAGAAGAAATAATAGTTGAGAACCCTTGTCAAATTGTTGCTTGTTGTTAATTTTGAATATAAAAAATTTTATTATTTTTTTTTCAGAAAAAATTCAGAAAATTACTAGAGAAGGCATTAACCAAGAGGAAATACAGCCTGGAAGTAAGACTTTTCAAAGAATTGTTGCTAATATCAATTGAAAAACAGAGCTCTGATAAGTACTTCAGTTTTGCTAAAAGCAATTAAATTTTTTGAGAACATTTCTTGCATTGACAATCAATGAGAGCTGATTTGATCCAGCTTTCCATATATCTAATAACTATTTAATTTCATTATTTTCCTATTTGAGATGAAATGAATGTCATTTTGATAAAACATTTAATATTATCTGCATATATTCCTCTTAAAATATTATCTTTTCGTAATATTTCAGACATGAAAGTATGGACTGATCCATTTGATAAGAAGAAGGCATGACAGTAGTAGTGTGTGGTAATATATCAAATATAGCCATATAATTTAGAACAATAATGAATAAGAGGTAACTAAATATGTGCAAGTGCTTCTTATGATGGAACATTATTGAATGACCTAATGTTGCATTGTTGTGCACAATTTTTCATGAAACTTTGTAGTGTGAATAAATATATTCGAAAATTGAGAAGTAATTGTTAATGGTTAATTAATGAATTATTTTATTTTTATTGAATAGTTTTTTTTAGCAACGATGCGTTTGAAATAAATAAATTTTTTCGGACACAGTTAATCTTTACCTATAATTTTTGGCTGTTGCCACAAATACATACAAAACACACACACACATATATATATATATATATATATATATATATATATATATATATATATATATATATATATATATATATATATATATATATATATATGTGTGTGTGTGTGTGTGTTTTGTATGTATTTGTAATCTCTTTAACTGCTCGTACTGACTTGGTGGTTATTAATAATGACAGTTGAACAGCAAATAGGTAAATAAAGGAGATCCTGCAAGAACATGTGAAACCATTTGACCCTTAAAGTGGTAAGAATTTTTTGTTTCAGCAATATATATATATATATATATATATATATATATATATATATATATATATATATATATATATATATATATATATATTATCTTGCTGAAACAAAAAATTCTTACCACTTTAAGGGTCAAATGGTATCACATGTTCTTGCAGGATCTCCTTTATTTACCTATTTGCTGTTCAATTGTCATTATTAATAACCACCAAGTCATTACGAGCAGTTAAAGAGATTCCTTCCCAAAACATAACTGACCGCCAAATAAAATGGTGTTTTGGAAGTTATATTGGGCATATCTTTCATTTGGTCTTCGATAAACTCTTTTTGTAGAGACAAAATCTGGTTTCATCTGGCCAAAGAGCTCTTTCCCAATCTTCATCAGTCCAACCGATGTGTACTCTAGCAAAATTTAACCTTGCTCTACGATGCTCTGGGGACAAACCTGGCCCTCGCGCTGGGATTAAGCTAGGCGTCGACAAACAATGAAATTCGGAGTCCATCTGCTTCCTGTAGCTGTGTCTGCAGCAATCTTCCTTTCACAAGCCGTTGTCTTAAAACAGAGACTCTTAAAAAACGGTCTCGAACTTGCGTAGTTATGCGATGTCTGCCTTGAGTGCTGACCTGTCGCCCTAGAACGTTCGATCATACGGGAAACGGAATTATGCGATACACCAAATCTCTGTCCAATTCTTCGAAAGGTCCATCCCTCTTCCAGTAAAATGACTGTCTGAACACATTGTTCCGTGGTCAAATTTCTAGATTGGCGTTTCATAATAAACACTTTCCTTAACTGTACCTCACAAATGAACATTTTCAGTTCAAATCATAAATTTTAGCGATAAAACCTAAATAAAAAAATAGGTAGGTATGTTAATTCAAATATTATCTGAATTCTAACAAAATAAAAATAAGAAAAACAGACTTCGATAAAAAAACAAACGTATAATACTATGGCAGTATAAAATTAAAATAAATATTTTCATTTTTATATGAATTTCCACAAATAATTCGAAATAATTTAGTGGTGCGTTAATTTTGCTGGCTAGTGTATATATATATATATATATATATATAATAATAATAATAATAAATTTAGATTTTTCTTTAACGATCCAAAGTAGATGTTGATGCGTGGAAATTTGTTGGGTTTGGGTTCGGGTAATTAAAAGTCCAATTTATTTAAAACAGCCGACGTTTCGCAAAATATGTTTGCATCATCAGGGCTACTCTAACAATCTGGACTCACAGTCATCAGAACAAAAATAAAATATAGCAACATTAAGGTATACCGGACTTACAATACATGGATATTTTAAAATAGTACAGCACAAGACGAATATGATAAAATAATATAAAATGTTGTTCTCAACATTAACATTAATGTCATAAAACCATGTTTTCTGAAAACACTACGACAGCTTGTTTTACTCTTTAGGTGAAAGATTGTCCTGATAGCCCACATCTGATCCACAAAAATTCTATTGGACCCCAGAAAATAATCCCATAGGTAAATTGAGATTCAAAATTTGCTGAATATATCAGCATCAGTACAGGTTCAGTTAACTTATCTCTCAAAACATCTCATGTTATGGTCAATATGTATACCAAGAAATTTAGCTGAAGAACACACAGTTATTTCCCTATCTTTCGTTAATAATGTATCTGGTAATATTCTATTTCAACGATAAGTCTGATAAAACATAGCTTCAGTTTTATCCATGTTAAGCTTTATTTGGTTTCCGTCACACCATTTCATCACATCTGCTAAATGAGCTTGAGCTGAGACTTTGGCTGCCCGGACATTCCTTTCTGATACTGTGAAGTTTGAATCGTCTGCATACAGGACAACATTCAACAAGCCCAGGAAACATGGAAGATCCATTTACATATACAATAAAAAGAAGCGGACCCAAGATACTTCCCTGCGGGACCCTATTTTTCACCTTATCTTCGGAGACTCAAATCTCACCATTCCTGTCTATAACTGTTCTTTGAATCCTATTTTCCAGGTATGATTTTATCAACGCCAGTTGATTGTCTCTTTTATTCCATACGCCTCCAGCTTCCTCAGAAGAACAACATGATCAACAGAGTCAAAGGCCTTAGAAAAATCCAAAAATATACTGAGTGGTATATCACCTTCCTCCAACGCTCTCTTTATTCTCCCAACCAACTTGAAATCAGCTGTCTCAGTGCTTCTACCGCTCAGGAAACCGTGTTGGTGGGTGGAGTAAATACGAAACTCTGAAAAAACTCATTATTCTATTTGACAAAATTTTTTCAAATATCTTCGAAAAATTTGTTAGTATGCTAATCGAACGATAATTTGGTGGTTCTTCTATATCACCCTTTTTGTAAATTGGATTAATTATTGCAATCTTTAATAAGTCAGGAAATACACCCTCTACATAAGCTTGATTGATTAATTTACATAAGGGTCCAGAAATGGTGGTTATGGAATGCTTTAAAACTCGCATCGGTATTCCATCATAGCCACAAGAGTTTTTAGTTGTAAGAGTCTTCACAGTTTTAATCAGCTCATGCTCAGTCACTGGAAACATATAAAACGATTTTTCCGTACGATTAACGTTAGAAAGAATAAAGTTATGCTGGCTGTTATCAATAATTCTGTCCTAGATAAAAAAATATTGAAGTTGTTAGCAATTCCTTTGAGATCTCCATTGGGTAAGGGGGATTGTTTAGAGCTTTTCCCTGTTAGAGACTTGATGATTTGCCATAATTTTTTGTAAATTTGGCCCAAATTTTTTTATGGTTAATTTTTAGTAATTTTGACTCAAAAATTTGAAAATATGAAGCTTTCTGTACAAATAAGGTCCTCTTCTCATACTTCGCTAGGAAGCAGCATTTTCGAGAAAAATGCAATTGAATATTTCTTTAGGAATTGATTTTTTGTTTTTCAATGTGCAAATCGAAGAGAAAATAATCAGTAACCTGGGAATAAATGACGTTTTTTGATTTGCTAGGTAAAGGAAAATAAGCTGTCAATTATTAATCGCCCAGTTTTTAATTGTGCTGCTTGTTGCCGGAAAAAAGCTATTTAGTAGTAATGCAGAGGTTTTCAAATAGAGAATTAGCAGATATCCACTTTGTACGTGGTTTATGCAATGGCAGAGCACGACGGTGAGCCAGCTCAATATGGTGTGAATATTAGAAATTGGCTATACGAGTAATTTCCGAGTAAATGGATTAGAAGAGGTGTTCCTATTCCGTGGGCACCCCGATCGCCGGATTTAAATCCACTAGACTATTATTTTTGGGGCCGTATAAAAGATATAGTATACGCAACAGAAGTAGACAACGAGGAGGAGTTGTGTGAAAAAATACGTGTGGCAAGGAATTAAATACGGCAAAACCATTTCGAAGTTTCGCAAGCTTCACATGCGATTACCCGTAGAGACCCAAATATGCCTTCATGAGCATGGCAACCTTTTGGAGCATCTTATCTGAATGTTTTAATAAGTAAACCTCAAATAATTGTTCCTTAATGTTTAATTCAGTGGTACCCAAACTGGGGAAAGGGCATTGGGCGGCGCGAGAGCCTACAAATTTTGGGCTCTAAAATGACAAATTTCATATTTGACAAATTCTTATAAAAAAGGAATACATTGGTTGCACACTTTCAAAGATAACACCAAGAATTGCCTACCTTGGTGAGAAAATGCAGCACCGCACTTCGCATAAGACTAGAATAGTGATTTCAAATATATTTATAAAAAACCGTTATCGGGTCTTCACCTTTAGAACGAAGAAGTTGTGGACCCTAGTTTAAATGAACTTTCATATTTATTTCTGGATGTAGGATAGATGGCTCGAATATTGACGTCTAATTTCGGGACAACAATCAATTCGTAACGAAATTTCACCTTTGAGTCTTCTGTGAATCTTAGCACATATTTGGATCCTCATCGGAATATTTTACATCGAACATGGTTTTGTGAAACTTCCAAAAACGTTTTTAAGCGGTCTTGTATCTAAAAATAAGCGAAAATAATATGGCGAAAACTTTTAAAAAAAACTTTTGTCTCTTGGTTAGGTTGCCTGAATAATTGAACAACCTAAATCAATTCCATAAATATCTGAGACCAAATCCTTCAATTTGCGATCTGTAGGACCAAAGACCTTATGGACAGAAGTTACAGTGATTTGAAATGCCGGAAAGGAAAATATATACCTAAGTATGCTAATAGGTAAAAATTGGAATTTGCGTAGAACGGCCGTAACTTTAGTTCTACCTATCAACATTTTTCAATAGTCAAATAAAAGAATTTGCTTTATATTACTTGAATTTTACTATAGATTTATATTTATAAAAATTTAAATTTTGCATAAGATTAAACGACAAAGCTATAATTTACCGCAATTATTGACGAGACAGCTTTGAGAGATATTTTCAAAATTTAGCACACCTGAAGACTTATTTTAACGTCTATTATGACACCGGAAGGAAAAATTTTAATTTGACTGCGGCAACATGTAGATATGTGACCGAGAACCAAAGTTATACTGCCGTTCCAATAAGTAAATATCGCAAACTTTAATTTTTACCCATTGCTCATTTGCATATATATATATATATATATATATATATATATATATATATATATATATATATATATATATATATATATATATATATATATATATATATATATATATATATATATATATATATATATATATATATATATATATATATATATATATATATATATATATATATATATATATATATAAATTTTTAGGCATTTCAAATCGCTGTAACTTCTGTTTAAAAGGAGATGCCTGCATATACGGTGGGTAGCCAAATTATTAGGGACAGTGCTCGAATTTATTTAATTTCTAGTTTCAAACAACTATTTGAAGGGGTTGTTTTAATTGATTCAATTACTGACATCATGGTTATTGTTTTTGCTATTATAGCAAATTTTCTAATTATTTCAAATCCCCCAAGAAAGTTTATACTAAGGAGAATATAATGATAAGAAATTTCTGATTAATTTCTGAACACGGAAAAGTTGTATTTTGCTTTTTTACACAGATCTGGCGTAGTACATCAGTTCAATGCAAATGCAAGAAAAAAATGACAAAAAAGTCTTTTTGAAAGTTACAGGACTTTTGACAATGAAACGACAGCGCATGTGCAGGTCATACCAACATAACATATTTTTTGTTGAACTCAGTTTTGAAGAGCTGGGTCTTCAATATAGACTGTATAACCAAAAGATATTTTTGAACCGAGTTCATCGTTGAAAATAATTTAGTATAACCATGTCTTGAACAGTTGCTGTACAACTAGTGTTCATATTATGGGGTTCCATTTTGTTTTTGTATTGTAGATCAAAGGCTAGACCATGATCTGGAACTTCTCTTTCACAACGATCCAGCTTCTTTAGAATGATTCAAAATATGCACTAAAATTTCCGTTAGTCATATATTATAGGTCCTTGTCTTTGAAAACGAAATGTAGTTCATACTTACCTTTCGTGTAATTTGCACCATATTGGTATATTCATTTACGAACTGTATATATTCACCTCGTCCAGAGCAAGTCTAATATACAATGAAATAAGTTAGATTTATGTGTTTGTTCAAATTAAATCTGAATAAAAACCTATATTAAAATGTTTTTAGAAAATTTATCATCACAGAATGAAGATAATCAAAATAAACCAAGTTGAGTGTAGATAATTGTTTTTTTTTTAATTCGTAGAAGCACAGAGTTTTATGTCAATGCTCCGAGTAGAACTAGCGAAGTGCACTAAAACCAATTTTTTTACACATTGCACTGATGAGGAGACGAAGGACCTCATATAGACTAGGCAGTATTTTAGGACCACAGATTATATTATTTACAATACTATGGTTTTGTTGAACTCAATTTTTTGTGTAGTGGAATTGAATTCAAAAAAAATTATAAAAACAAAAACTAGTCAATTCATTCAATTAAATAATAACTCAACCCGATTGTTTTCCCCCAACTGTTTCTATAAAAAATGGGTAAAGTAGTAAAATTAATAATTGAATATCAACTGGCAAAATTTCACAGTTATTTTAATTTTACAGAAGACTTACCTAGTATTGCAACTAACAAACCTAAACCAGGTTCTTCGAATAAAAAACGTAGGAGACGCGATAGTGGGTCAAGCGATGAAGAGAGGTGGCTAACTGCTATCGAATCGGGAAAGTTAGAAGATGTTGATGATGAATTGAAGAAAATAAAACCCAAAGATCCATCTTTAATGACTGCTCGACAGAGGGCAATTTATGATCGTGGAAGTGAAGGCAATACCCAGAGTATTCCAACTTTAATGTCTCTTCCTACAGGTTATAAGGTGTGTATAATACACTAGAATACATTTAGCAAAGTATCCTCCATTATAAGGGTCTGAGCATTGGTTGACAATAGAATTATCCAAGTAAGTATACATGTCAGGTTGAATTATCTGCTGATGAGCAGTCACATCAAGTGATAGACATATGTGTTTATCAATACCTATATGTTTCCATATTGATATATGTTCACATAGATACTAAACATTCTGTCTGAAAGATTGATCTCATGACATAAGGCTTACGGCAAGGATATTAAGCTTGGTTGATAGTATCGATGTGTTTTTGAATAAGAAAAATATATTCATAAATGTCAAATAGTGTATAAAAATAAAATAATAATAATAATAATTTATTGCTCCAGAATATACAAGATAATAAACATACATAAATATCTCATCAATTATAAGGAAAGTCACATCATAATTGAACATTCATGAATTCCTCCACAGAGTAGAATGCATGTTTTAGCAAAAACTGAACATAGAGAATATAAAGTAAATAAAACTGGTTTTATAAAGTGGACATACATATTTGTAGTTTGGTCAGTTAAATGCAACTTACACACAAATTAAATGCTACTGTATGCTTAATTTTAGTCACTGGTCTTTGCTGGATTCATATGGAAACTGTTCAAGGCGGTTTGTTTCTTCCCTCCTTTCAAAATGCTTTGGAAATGAGTTAGGCAAATGTCATTGAATAGCTTCGATGCATGCGACCAGTTGCATCTTTTTCGGGGTGTTTCTTTTCCAGGAACTCGATTCCCTTGTTTTTCTAATTCAAGTGGAAAATGGCCACCTTCATGTTTTCTCACACTTACTGTAGTGTAGTTGACCAGCTGGCCTGATTTCATTTTTTGATTTTTCGTGACAAACCAAATAATGACGAACAGTTATTATTCTCTCAAAATCAAGAATACTAATTGGATCTCTCTTCACAATTTCAAATATTTTCCATGCGTTGATAAGAGTCATGTTTATCACATTTGTGAACATCATCCACCACCATTTTTACCACAAATTGAGATCCTATAACTGCTCATAGATTGATAATTAGACGTAGAACTGACAAGGGAAAATTGAACTCAGCATCACTGTCTTTGCTTTCACTGTCACTTATATGCCAAAGTTTCATTTGGCCAGCGACTTTTTGAGGCATTGACAACTAGTATTCATTGAAAACTAGAAAAGAAATGTACTGGCTTCTATAGAATAATAGGTAATATTGAAATATACAAGTATCGCATTGTACTCAAATGAGTACAGTAAGTAAATTCTACTTACCATATTTTTCAAATAGAATTGTGTATTCAAACAACACTAAAAATAGTTCAATCACATTCATTACATGCTGAAAACAAGAGATCCGTACAGTCGTAATGCAAAAAATATTATTTTCGGACGATTATCTACTACCATGTAAGGAATGAACAACATAACCAACGTAACGGTTGAATGAATCACGGGAAAAAATTACAAGTTGTGAATTCTGCTGTAATATATAGGAGCTGGCTATGGAAAAATATTGAAACAATCAAAATTTAATAGTACAGTTGATCGACCTGTTACTAGATTGAGTAAAAAAATATTTTGTAGGCTGTACTTTAATGAGCAGTACAATGGGATATAATGGGAAAATCTGAAATATGTGATTTTTATTTGTGATTGTTGATCATTGTTGTTTCCAGCATAATATATTCTGTTTGTATATATTGGACAGTTTGTAACCTTGAATATTGCATTATTATGTGAATGTAGATAACATGTTCTACGCCTTCTAAGCTTAATAGAACAAATTATGCAAAATCTATATATCTTATGTTAAACTGAATTGTTGATATCAAGGTACTAAAGTTTTTCTCAACTGGTCCTTAACTGAAGTCTAAAAATCAACGTTTTTTTCTTTTACTGAAAAACATTCATCAACTTTGGAAAATAGAAGTAAAAGCAATATTTTTAGATCATAACATAACTTTCACATAGTTTCAAAAATAGTATAGATTTCATTTAAAAAAAAAGTCTGCCAAAGTCTACTCTATTGTCAGAAAAGGATAAATTAGTTGAAGCTTGAAAACTCATAATGCAGTGAAATTGAAAATAAGGAACAGCTACAAAAACATAATCCTTTACGCTTCTCAACGTATTAGTTGCTAGAGAACTCCATAATAATAATATACATATATCTTAGATTTACTACATGCGTCAATCAATTTTGTTTTGTAAGCCAAAATGTTCAAGGATTTTGATCGCGTAACATCTTGAGAATACTTTAACTGCTTGGGTGGTTTAATTTCACCCTTATCAGACAAAATTTCTGACTATGTACTAAGTAATAAACCTTTTATATACTTGCATTACCAACAAATATAGAAATCTAGATTCTAGAGAAAATCCAATTCCTTCAACAATGACACGAACTTTTCTGTTTCAATTCCTTCATTATAAATTCAGAATATTTTTTTAAAGATCACTATTGTTGCTTGAGATTTTGTTAAACTAACAGGATATGATAAATATTGATTTCTTCCAGGAGAAAGTTATGACGGCTGAGGCAATTCAGAAAGCTGCCATTAAATCTCAAAAACGGAAACAGTTGGCAGATGAAAAAAGAGAGAAGGATAAGAAGAAAACCATGGATAGACTGTTAAAAAAACAAGATTCGAAAGCGGCGAAGATGTCGAGAAGTAGAGTTATGAAAACATCTGTGCCTGTGATTTTATATAAACAGAATTTGAATACAACTACTATGTATTTTCCAGAAAATGAGCTTCCTGTGATAAAAAGTGTTACAAAGACACTTCCTGCTTTAAAATATTGTAGCATGGAATGTGGGAATCTCAGAAAATACGCTTGTTCAATGACAGGGGTTTCACTGTGCAGTTTGGAATGCTATAACAAAAATAGAGAAAAACATAAATTTTAATATTTTTTGACTGATGATTTCTGTGATATTAGTTATAATGTGACAATAGTGAAAAATTGAAAATTATATTGTGAAGAATGGGTTGTTTCATTTCGGCTTATAGCTATACCTATAATTAGCTTCATGTGTACTTTTATTTTAAATGTGCGAAGATCTATATGAAATAAGCTTATTGATGAAGCAATGATATTGGTGAAATTTGACAGGTCGCGATTAAAAATATATATATATATATATATATATATATATATCTATATATATATATATATATATATGTTAATTTTCAGGTTCTCGCGGAGATAATCTGGTTGTCTGGTTTCCCGGGTTTGTATCCGCGTATGGGCTTCTTTTCGTTGAAGTCTGCTCGACGTTTCGGCAAAATCACATTTGCCATCTTCAGGTAGCTCAGTTCAGTGTATTCATTCCGAACAAGAAGAGCTACCTGAAGATGGCAAATGTGATTTTGACGAAACGTCGAGCAGACTTAAAACGAAGACGAAGCCCATACGCGGATACAAGCCCTGGAAACCAGACAACCATATATATATATATATATATATATATATATATATATATATATATATATATATATATATATATATATATATATATATATATATATATATATATATATATATATATATAAAATTAAGTGAACTAGGACATTTATTTGAAACTAATCAAACAAACCTCCTAGCGGAGCTGGTTATAAGAGTTCACGAAGCATCGAAATATCAACATCTACCCCAGACGGTAATTGTTCGAAATGTTAATTTGTTTATCACAATCGGTGGAAATTGATAGACAGACTGTTTCGCCCTTATCGGGGCTCATCAGTATCATCCATCCACCAAGAGTGATAACCAAACCAACATTTCAAACGGTCATACATATTTCTTCTAGTAACTCCATGACATAAATATGACACAGCGCCACCAGTCGGAAACAATAGAACCACATCTTTCAGAACAGAAGAAAACATTTCGGCAACGAGAACTAGTACGTCCGGAACACACGAAGGTGGCTACCATATTCGCTAAGCAAGAGTAAAGCTGACACATCAATTCGATGTGATTCAACATTACACACCGCAGGCAGCAATCGCTCCGAATTTTATCGCAATGGCAAATGAATATAAGTAAGAATTATTCGTGTTAAACGGAAAACACGCCCGTGGTTATAAAATTAAGTGAACTAGGACATTTATTTGAAACTAATCAAACAAACCTCCTAGCGGAGCTGGTTATAAGAGTTCACGAAGCATCGAAATATCAACATCTACCCCAGACGGTAATTGTTCGAAATGTTAATTTGTTTATCACAATCGATGGAAATTGATAGACAGACTGTTTCGCCCTTATCGGGGCTCATCTGTATCATCCATCCACCAAGAGTGATAACCAAACCAACATTTCAAACGGTCATACATATTTCTTCTAGGTAGTAACTCCATGACATATAAATATGACACAGCGCCACCAGTCGGAAGCAATTGAACCACATCTTTCAGAACAGACGAAATGTTTTCTTCTGTTCTGAAAGATGTGGTTCAATTGTTTCCGACTGGTGGCGCTGTGTCATATTTATATGTCATGGAGTTACTAGAAGAAATATGTATGACCGTTTGAAATGTTGGTTTGGTTATCACTCTTGGTGGATGGATGATACTGATGAGCCCCGATAAGGGCGAAACAGTCTGTCTATCAATTTCCATCGATTGTGATAAACAAATTAACATTTCGAACAATTACCGTCTGGGGTAGATGTTGATATTTCGATGCTTCGTGAACTCTTATTATCAGCTCCGCTAGGAGGTTTGTTTGATTAGTTTCAAATAAATGTCCTAGTTCACTTAATTTTATAACCACGGGCGTGTTTTCCGTTTAACACGAATAATTCTTATTTATATATATATATATATATTTATATATATATATATATTTTTATATATATATATATATATATATATATATATATATAAATATATGTATATATAATATATATATATATATATATATATATATATATATATATATATATATATATTTTGATAGGTAGATATATATTGAAAGCAATTTCCCGGAATTTCGAAAATTCATATAAATAATCATATTAAAACAATGGTTAATAATAACAATTCACACATTTATTTAAAGAAATAACGCATGACGCACGTTTCGGTGGAACTTCACCTTCTTCAGATGCTAATGGCAAACTGTTTGTGAACTATTTTTAAATTTTTGATAATTATTACCAATAACAGGCTTGGTGAATTTCAAAAAACTCGATTTTATTAAAAAGTTTACGTTTCGCCACATTCGTGGCTTTTTTTTTTGAAATAGCCCCGAATGTCGTGGCGAAACGTCAACTTTTTAATAAAATCGAGTTTTTTGAGATTCACCAAGCCTGTTATTGCTACTAATTATCAAAAAGTTATGTATATATATATATATATATATATATATATATATATATATATATATATATATATATATATATATATATAAATAGATAAACTTCACTTGATAATACCTATTTTATTCAGTTGAAATTTAAAATACTAACCAGGTACATAAAAATAAACAATATTGATGTCACACAAAATATGTACAATTGATTTGAAAATTAACTGCATTTTATAAAAATGTTTACACTAACTATCAGAATTCATGTTAAGAAGTAGTTGATAAAAAGTCCTCCAATTGTTTAACAGTCTCTGGATCTAACAGGCATAAGTCAAAATCGAAGGTATTAGCAGATATTTCATATTTTCCTGTCTCCGCAATCAGTTGTACAACCTGTAAGAAATTATAATTAATATCAAAATGAGGTTATATTCATTCATATAAGATTATTTTTAATATATATATATATATATATATATATATATATATATATATATATATATATATATATATATATATATATAGGTATATATATATATTTAAAACCTTCGTGAAATAATGATTGCATGTGATTGTTTTCATAGTTACTATTATTATTTTGTCTTCAAATTTGTATTTCTGATTTTGAGTTCGGGAAACACATTACCATAAGAAATAAAAGGAGTTTAATGAGTCGGTTAATTATACTTCACGAATTAGAAAAATTCTTCAGTAGTTTTTAACAATAAGAGATCTTCTTACGCGTTTTTAAAAAAATTTACGTATTCCGTATTTCCAGATAATTTCAAGAATTTTGGTTATTCCTGACAAATTTAATTATTTATTAATATTTCATTCACTTTGTGACAATTGATTCAGATTTTAACTTACCTTTTGAAGGTCATCATTATCCTTTAACGTCATAATCTTATGTTGCAGATTACGTAACGCGGTCATATGATCATCCGCATCCGAGTTACCATTACTCACAGTATCTTGATCGATGCCCGTGTTATTTTCTTCGTCATCGGAATTATCATCTGACATTTCGTCATCCTTAACTACCTTCTCAGGAGGAGGATCCACGTCAGATGAGGATTTTCTCTTCCTTTGATCAGAATCTTTTTCATTCATCTTTTTATCAGACTTTTTAGGTTTCTCTCTTTTTTTAGCCTCCGGAAGAGGTGACGGTTCTCGGCTGCTGGGAGAACTGAGGAATATCAAGAAGATAAATACTTTAAATAAATTTCAATTATTCACAGTTCTATATGTTATTCAGATGAATACAGAGGAAGTTTTTAATGCATAATTAGATAAAAACAGGCTCAATGCAGTTATATCATTGTTAGTTCAACTCAAATTGTAAAATAAAAATAATGTTTTCATAAAATAATGGAGCTTTTTCACGATCTTTTAAATTTAGCACTTTCTGAAATCAGTCATTTTCAAAATTTCAAGAAATCAAGTTTTTCTCTTGTATTCATCTAATGTAATTAATTTATTCACCCTTTTCATTATAAAAAACTACAGAATAGAAATGGTATTATTCCAAAGGATGCTTCATGAAAATAAAATACAACTACACATTATTTAAGAAACACATTTGAACACAGATTTCTGTGAAGAACATATGTGGTATTATTTATATAATGATAAAGTAGTTTTGGAGACATTTTCAATCGACATCCTCCATAGAATGGATCAGAACATCCGAAAATTCACAACTAATATCCGTATACGCCAGTGACTGAGGTATTATCGCAGGTGAGTGAACTTTCCACGCAAATTTCCTTATGAAAAAACTTTATAAGAAAGGAATACACAGAAAGAACCTCAATAAAAAACAAGATGGCAATCCCCTTAAACTTGTCGGATTCAATCACATTTATCCCATCTGGCACCAGAAAAAATAACAGCACTGCCACAGATGATATCTTAAGATACGGACACCTGTCTTAACACACCTAAAGCAACAAAAGCCTAAACAAAGAAGCTCACACACCGCAGGATTTTACCTTGAGGTCACAAAGAGGAACAAAACAAAAATTCATAGTGCTGAAGAACGGAATAAAAAGTTCCCTGAATAATTGAATGTTTGAGACTGTTACTTTAAAATGTATTCTAATGAGAAAAGAAACAAAAATCCTTGTGTTTAAGTGATATGCACAAAATTTATTTTGGCATAATATCCGTTTTCGCTTAAATATTACGTTATAATAAATTTTATGTGATTCTCTTGAAAACAAGTGTTTTTGTTAGTTTTCATTGATGCGTAAATGCAGACACATTTAAATTGAAGCTAGCCAACGATTACTAATCGAAAGGAGCAACAAAAAAACTGAAAGCGTTTAATTATTTAAAAAGCTGTGATGAAATCAACTTCTGCAGAAATAGCAAAAAAATACAATAACAGATAATAAAACGGAATCCTACTCGTCTGCGATTTATTTGGATGAAATGGAAATAGGAGAAAAAGAAATCAGTGAAGTCTTGAACTCAAACAGCACTACACCATACTAAGGATAATGAAAAATTAAAAAGAAATATCCTCTGAAAACACCTGTGAACAAATGTATTTATTACAAGTGATAACTACTAAGTGACAACTTTCTTAGATAATAATCCCAATACAAATATGGCACAATAATTTTATGAAGAAGACCTTACTCTCACACATTTCTCATGGTCAATAATCCAGACAGCACCTAACTGTCAGGTTTCTATAAATGAACAATAGCTGACAAAATAATGAAACTATCAAACTCACGCCAGATTGTGGTATTAGACCACCTTGCAATAGAATTCAAACTGAAATGTGATCCAATGACTTACCAAAAAAATTAAATTTGCATTTGACAGTTGCAATGTTGAGAAGGCTAAAAGAAAAATGCACAAAATAATCATCAGAACACAAAACTAAGTACGCTTCAAACGCTTCCAAGTTAATAGATAAAATAGATAGGAATAAGCATTTTGCAGCATAAAACGGCATGGCCTCAGATTATAACATTGTTCCAAGAAGAATTTTGAAATAATTAGATAGAGAATTCACTAAGAAATATTAAAAACTAAGAAAATTCTACTTTCATGATGTCTAGAAACAAGGAGTATAAATCACTATTCCCATAATTAATCTGACATTTGAAAAATTGAAAACTATAAACTAGTTATATTATTACCAGTGATAGGGGACATGGAAAAAAATTTTGAAAATAATGCAACGAATTCGATGGTCTTCAAGGTCTCTAGTTGCCCAATTAGATTTTAAAATAGAGTATCAACTCTCCATCCTTTAAATATTCTCATATCAAACAAACACAAGAGAGGGCGCTGAGCCATTATCATGATATAAACCGAGCTGTTGCTAGTGTGTGGAATAGATGCTAAAGTAAGCTTCAAAATTATATAGCTTGCTGACAGTTTTTTCTGTGACATAAATAAACATGCCATATTATCTCACTAAAATAGAATTGCCACAATCTATAAATTATATTCTGAGCAGATTTGTAGTAATAACCTAAACAGTTAAATCAATATTGATAAGCAAGCATGTTACAATTTGAGTACCATATTAGAATCAATAACTGACAATAAATATCTAATGAAAAATAGCTTGCTGACAGTTTTCTCTGTAACATAAATAAACATGCCATATTATCTCACTAAAATAGAATTGCCACATTCTATAAATTATATTCTGAGCAGATTTGTAGTGATAACCTAAACAGTTAAATCAATATTGATTGAGCAAGCATGTTACAATTTGAGTACCTTATTAGAATCAATAACTGACAATAAATATCTAATGAAAATTGACAACCAATTGAAATTCCAATTACATACTACGGTAACAAAACAAGGAACCATAATCAGAGTGAAATACTTTGGATCAATCACATACAATAATCAAGGATGTGAAATACATAAAATTATAAGTACACCACTACTCAGACAGTAGATGTGGCAGATATGCTAATGAATGTTTAATTTACCAAACGCTCTATGCGAGGAAAATACCAACGAAGCCATTTTTTTAATTATATAACTGTCTCATAAAAAATTCGAGAGTAGCAGAGCTCCCATCAACGAGGTCGTATTTTTTCGCGCGAAATGCATCGCGTCGAGATGCGATTCTAACGGTTTGAATTATATTTTAAAAAATCACGCTCATAGCAAACCGAATTAAAAAGTAGAAAATAATTTATTTTACAAAAAAAAATCGCGAAGTGCATCGTGGTTGAGGAAAAAATTTGAAACCAACGAAGAAACGCACCTCTGCATCAACTCAATCCATATGCCAAATTTCAACCCCTCTAACTCAATCTGCAGAAGCTGTGGAGCTCGGCAATTTTTCAAAAACTATAAAAAATATTCAGCTCATTCGACTCGATGGAAGATGTCAATATGTACCAGGAAAAAAAAAAAAATATATATATATATATATATTATATATATATATATATATATATATATATATATATATATATATATATATATATATATATATATATATACTAGCTGACCCAGCAAACGTTCTGCCATTTAAATTATTTTTATCTTTCTATCTAACAATCTATCTATCTAGATAGTTATCTATCTTTCTATCTAACAATCTATCTATCTAGATAGTTATCTATCTTTCTATCTATCGTTCTATCTATTAATCTATCTGACCCGGCAAACGTTTAAATTATTAAAATGGCTATTAAAAAATATGGGTTTTTGATAGAAGGGTGAAAATTTAGAGTTTTATGTATTTTTTAATGCAACATCATAAAAAAATAAAAATTTTGTCCAAAAAATTTATAAAAATGTTTGGGGTGGACCACCATACAACTAATCACTTAGGGGTATGAACAATATATTACGACCTATTCTCGGACCGACTATTGTTATTTTCGATTGCCATCTTGCAATCCTATTGCGGATCTGTGGATAAAATAAAAAAAATGAAAATCGCGATGGAAAAATAGGGGTTGATCGTAGAAGGGTAAAGAATTGAAATTAATATGATTTTTTTAATTCTAAGTCATGACAAAATGAAAATGAAAATCTTTCCAAAAAAATTGAAGTTTTTAATTAGCAAATGAAAAATAGGGGTTGATCGTAGAGGGGTGAAAATTTAGGGTTGTATGTATTTTTGGATGCTGTATCATAAAAAAACGGATGAAAAATATATGTTGGCCGATTCTCGACCTAGCCGATATGCATACAAAATTTCATGAGAATCGGTCGAGCCATTTCGGAGGAATTTAACAAATAAAAAATAGGAGTTGATTGTAGAGGGGTGAAAAAATTTTAAAAATTTTATTAAGGGGTGGTCCACCCTTAAGATTTAGGGGGATGAAAAATAGATGTTGGCCGATTTTCAAACCTACCTAATATGCTCACAAAATTTCATGAGAATCGGTCGAGCCATTTCGGAAGAGTTTAACTTCTAACACCGCGACACGAGAATTTTATATATTAGATATATATATATATATATATATATATATATATATATATATAAATATATATATATATATATATATATATATATATATATATATAATTCTAGTGTCACAATGTTAGTTACCTTACTCCTCCGAAACTGCTTTACTGATTTTTACCAAATTTTATATGCATATTCAGTAGGTCTGAGAATCGGCTACTATCTATTTTTCATACCCCTAAGTGATAAGGGTTGTTCACCCTTAACATTTTTAAAAAATTTTTGGACATTTTTTGTTTTTATTTTTCTATAATGTGGCATTAAAAAATACATACAACTCTAAATTTTTACTCTTTTATCACCAACCCCTATGTTTTAATAGCCATTTTAGTAATTTAATAATTTTTCATCCCGCTCGATAACTGATCAATTATCGTCTTTTTTGTAAATGTTTTTCACTCTATTTCGATTGAAATTTCCCTGAGCTTATGGCAAATCTAAAATATAAAATTCTCAGATAGATTGATAGATAGATATAATGATATAGATAGATAACTATCTAGATAGATAGATAGAGATACATCGGCAGATAGATGAATAGATAGAAAGATGTATAGGTAAAAATAATTTATATGGCAGAACAACGTTTGCCGGGTCAGCCAGTGCCGGATTAAGCCAGCGCGGGGCCTGTAGCAAATTTGGCCAAGGGGCCCTTGGTTTGCTTTAGGTTCTCAAGTTTATGGTATTGAATTCAGATTAGAGAATAAAACCGAAAATGTGTGTGCGTGACAACCCGGAGCGGCTATGTAGGAACACGTATATCTGAGCGTGTAATGATAACAGTTTTTGAAATAAACTTTCTATATTTTTTTATAACTTTTACGAATCAAATAGGTTGGCTTTTTTTAACTTTGGTGATAAAATAGTTCGTATATTATTTCAAATATTCATTAGGTACAATCAAAGCTACATACGAACAATCAAATTCAAATTTATATTTATGTAAGTAAATGACATCCATGATACTTGTGAAAGCGCTATTTGGGCCAATTTGCCTACGGTCAGTTAGCTGATTGGGTTTGATCCATGAGAACTGACAAGAAACTTGGGCCACTCTTTTTCATTCGCCAAGGGGTCACAAGTCATGGTGTTACAATAATATGGTGGAATGTAAACTGATGCAACTAAAATACAATGCTAGACTAACATCTAAAAAGCTTTTTACAGTTTTTTACGTTGTGCCAAATATAAATGTAAATCAAATTCT
Organism: Cynegetis impunctata; assembly: GCA_030704885.1. NCBI lineage: Eukaryota > Metazoa > Arthropoda > Insecta > Coleoptera > Coccinellidae > Cynegetis > Cynegetis impunctata. The sequence goes on along the minus strand of JARQZK010000784.1, from coordinate 334,697 downwards.
AATAGTTTGATAGTCAATAGAATCCCAATTTATTTGTTCGGGTTTTACGACTAGCTCGATAGATGACAATATCAGGGAAATCCCCTGTTAGTTTTGCACTGCTACAAACTTGCGTGTAGTGCAGTACAAGTAGTACAAACACATAACTTGTGCGGTAAGCGCTAAATTTTCAGAAATTTGGTACAACTTAAAATGATTGTTGCAGATTTCGACACCAACGTTTCTCGTGGTGGGTATTATACAACCTATACCTACGATTTAATGTGATAAAATCGAATTTTATATTTTTAGGTGTGAGTAAAGCAGAGCCTAATCGCTTCGCGTTTAAGAAATGCAAGATATTTTACGCTTATCTAAACTTATTTTTTTTTACTGTCAGACAGGCGTTGGAGCGCGGGGCCCCCAATTCGCGGGGCCCGTAGCATTTGCTACTCTTGCTACGTGGCTAATTCGGCACTGGGGTCAGCTAGTATACATATATATATATATATATATATATATATATATATATATATATATATATATATATATATATATATATATATATATATATATATATATACAGGGTCATTCTTTTAAAGGGACAATTAGCCTTATATAGGAAAGTACAAATGATACGCTTATAAAAATTTACACACGTTAGTTCTAAATCATGAGCTACTTTTTTTAAATAGTAGCAGTTTTCTACCACTTCCGGTTATACCGGAAGTAGGTACTAACTTCCTTATTTTAAATGGCAATCCCCATTTTTCATAACTTTTTTTAGATTCTTTTTTGAAAATTAATGTCAGTTTATGAAGCTATATCTATGGTCCTCTTTGACCGTTTTGGATATATTTGCATTTAGAATTTTTTTTTGTTATTTAAGAGTGACACTTTGACGCTTTTCTTCTCAGTGACTAATATACATAAAACAATGAAATTTGGAGGGAACTTATAAAAAATGCTGGTTATTCTTAACGTTATAATCATTTCCTATAATAGTTTACAGGGTCTTTACAAATGAAAAACATTTTTTTTTCAGTTTTTTTCAAATGGAATGTCCCTTTTTTTACTTCCGATATTAATTGTAGACAAAATTTCATTTCGATTGATATGGCATTGTCCTATACCTAAAATTGATAGTTTTCAAGATATTTTCATTTTTCTTAATAAAGTTATATTTGGATATAAATCATGATTGTCATGGAAATTACAAATAAGTAATAATACCTGTCGAACCAAGCGTTAGCATTCTGTTGAGTTTTCGACTATGGCTAATTTTTCTAATGAAGATTATTTGAACCTAATAATAAATTATGGAGAATGACATAAGAACGTAAATCGCACTTTAGATATGTTTAATATGCGGTTTCCCAACAAGAAGAAGGCCAACCAGAAAATATTTGAATGCCGCATTGAAAAAAAACTTCAGGAAGTTTTACTTCTAAAAGAGTCATGAAGAATACCGTAAAAGAAGATGAAGATATGGTAATCAATGTTTTGGCATTTTTTGAAGCTTTCGATATATCGTGTTCATCAATTTATAGAATTTTGAAAGAGTATAAGTAAAAAGCCTTTTGTTTTCAACTTGTACACCATTTAAATCCCCAAGATCCACCAAACCGAGTGATGTTCTGTGAGTTTATGCTGATCAAATGTCAAGAAGATGCTAATTTTTTGGCAAATATTTATGGAGCGATGAGCCAAAATTCATGACATAAGAGATATTCAACAGGGATAATAGTCATTATTGAGCAATAGAAAATCATTATGTCGTAAGAGAAAAAAATGTCCACGATGTGTGGAGCTTCAATGTCTGTGCTTTGAAAGGCGACCAAGTTATTTGCTACGTCATAAATGATGAAAATTTAAATGAGGTATTTATTTGTGCATTGACAGTTAAGTCGTAATTTTCATTGCTACAGCATTTTTGTGTCCCTGGCAATTATGATTTGTATAAAAATTATTTTTTAAGAAAAATGTAAGTAACTTGAAAACTATCAATTTTAGGTATAGGACAATGATATATCAATCGAAATGAAATTTTGTCTACAATCAATATCTGAAATTAATAAAATTGCATTCCATTCAAAAAAACCGAGTTTCTATAAATTATTGTGGGAAATGATTATAAATTTTAGAATAACCAGCATTTTTTATAGGTTCCCCGAAATGTCATTGTTTTATGTGTATATATATATATATATATATATATATATATATATATATATATATATATATATATATACAGGGTTCCCCAAATTCGATGGCCTATTAGAAGTATCTGGAGAACGAAAGAAGTTAACGACTTGAAATTCGGGCTACCCGTATGAGAGGTTATGATCTACACTTGGAAAATATTTTCTTCATTGCAACGTTGCCAGATCTACGAGTAACTTATGCTCACTTTGTTTTTTCAAATGGCACACCATGTTTATTTTAATATTTTTGTATTCTATGGAACATTTTGTAACTTTTTTATAGACCATAATATGACATACCTATCTTGAGCCATTTCCAAAATAAAAATAATTTTTTGAAAAATTTGGCGACAAACATCTCCGAATTAAAAATTTATTTTTTCTGAACTGTCACAGCTAGAGCCCTGAAATTTTTGTTAAAAAATCATATAAGGTTAGGTTAACATAATAAATTATGAGGGTCAAGGTATCTCATACAGGGTGTTCACAAAATAGTATTCTGTGGATAGAACATAAAAGTGAAATCTAATCATTAATTTCAAATGGGACACCCTATATTTTATAGCAGCATTCAAAGGAAGAACAAATTCCTCAACTGAAAGTATAATATAATATAATACCTATCTCTAGCGGTTCAAGACTTATGGGCACAAAACTAGAAAAACTCAATTACAACAAACATAACTTTTCATTCTAGGCCTGAGGGCTATCATGCAAACGCAAATAAATGTCACCGGTTTGCTCACGTTTAACCTCGAACTTTGGTACATGTCAGGCATTAAAGAAAAAATACAGACTCTAACCAAAAAGTGAAATAATAATAATAACTAGGTATGCAATGCAAGCATAATTGCAAATATGAGCGAAGCAAGCATTTTTCAACAGAATTTGAGATTTTCAAAAATAAAAGTCATGTCGTTCTTAACCAGCATGTATGTCCCGAATCTGCGCCCTGCCTTAATGCCGACATGTCTAGGACACAAACACCTATGTTTATGTCATAACAGAGGAGCATAGACCCATTCATGTGCGGACATGTATTGAACATGTTAATCGCAGATTCGGAACGGCCTTTTGTGTCATGACGACATGACTTTTATTTTTGAAAATCTCAAATTCATTTAAAAAATGCTTGCTTCGCTCAATATTTGCAATTATGCTTGCATTGCATACCTAGTTCCCAACTAGCAATTCGACATCGTTAGAGAACTAATATACTTTATAATTGTTTTATTAACGCTTCGTAAAAACTATTATGTTTTATAAAGTATTCATTCAGGATAAATTTGTTGCGCTCAACTGTTCTGAAAACGTTTTTACAGCAAAACTATAGAATATTTGTATAATAAGTTATACAGCTATTTTATAAACGTTTATAAAATACTTTGTATAAAACATATTAGCTCTGAATATTACTTTGCTCTAAAGGCATTTTATAAAGGTGCGTTCTTAGATTAATTTATTGCTATAAAAGCAATAATAAAACTGTTTTGTTACGAACATATTTCCTAATAACAAAATAGTTTTTTAATTGTTATTTATAAATGTGAATTGTTTTCTGCAGCAAATTGGTATGAAAGCGAGTGACTATAAAATTGTTGTTTTATAGGTTTCCAAAAAATAGTTAAAAAACAAATAAGTTGCGCGAGGGAGTCTTTTAAAATTAAAATGTTAACACAACAATAATTATAAAACTATTATAAACTAGCCGTCTTTTAAAATTAAAATGTTTACACAACAATAATTATAAAACTATTATAAACTAGCCTTCATTTTTATTTCGTTTGTTGATATTTTTGTTTGGATGTACAAATTAAATGTCGTACAGTAGCTGGAAAAAAATTAAAAGAAAAGTTGTTTTAGCTCTAACAATCATTCAGAGACCTTGGAGATTAGCAATCGAAATGACCATACTATTCCAACAGAGGAGTCTGATGGACTCAACATTAATTACGTTTCTCATCAAGCAGTTTGTGCGAGATAGAAAAAATGCAAAGTTAAGAGAAGACATTCGGTCATGGGCAGTATCAAATAATATTCCCCATTTATCTCAAAAGAGGCTTTTTGCTGTACTCAAATGAACGCATACCAAATTGTCTACCTCAAGATCCTCGAATCCTCTTAAAAACCAGACAAACAATTTTTTTAACGAAAGTTGGTATGGGAAACTACTGGCATAATGGTTTGGAATCAAGTTCAAGAAATGCTCTGCAAAAAGTAAGTGACATTCCAAAAACTATTTAAATTAACCTTAATATGGGCGGACGCCCAATTTTTAAGAGCAGCAAAAACAAGTTTTGGTCCATGATTTGTAATATTAACGGATTCCAATTATTAGGCCCATGATAATCGGCATGTACATTTGTCATGATTTGATAAGAAAATGTATGTGATTTACTTTTTATGTACAACTCTTAAGTACACCTCTGCCTAGACAAATCCTGTTTGATTTCAATAACAACTACTTACACAGCATAATTATCCTGGATCGAATGATTTTGATTCATAAGGATTGTATAAGAAAGTGGCCATGTTGGGAGCCTTTAAATCGACAGCCATATAAATGCGAGCCTTCACCAACATTTTTAAACTATATTTTTTCGTGTCTCCTAACATTTTCATGAAAAATGAATATGCTGGACTGGTTAGTTTATAATGTAGGAGGTCCTTATAAACTGTTTACCAAACATATATCTTGTTTTTTTCATCATTAATTAAATTATACTTTAAATTTCCTTAATTATCATAATTCGGGAAGCGCGTTAAAATTTTATTAGAACTGTACCATATACTTAACAGTAAATTTAATTTCGCAGCCACATCTGCACCATGGGTACATGTTTTACTCATTCTTTTTATTACGAATCAGCCATTTGTCATTATTGTATGTTTGCTACCATATTAACAGGTCTTAGTATCTTCTTACAACAACTGAAGAGACTAATTGCATATTCACAAACAATTTTGTGTGAATAGGAATGTTAAAATAACTTTATTATCGTGTAACTATTGGCAATCGTAGCAAAAGTGCTAAAGTTTCGAGCTTTATAAAACATTCACAAAACGTTTTCATAACGACTCTAAAAAAGTCCTTTGAATATCCGATTCCTTCCTAGTAACAGAGCTGTTATATAACAGTTTTATAAATGTTTTTTTAAATATTTATAACACATTTATAAATGTTCTTAAAACTGTTTTATTATAGAAGCAAACAACATATATAGAGCAAGTCAAACAGGCGATTTGTTTTATAATCTGCGCCAATTCCATGCTCATAAAAGCTGTAAGAAAATTGTGAAAGTATTAATAAAATAGTGAATGTTTTATAAAATACGTTCGGTAAACGTTCTAAGAACCATTATAAAAATTAAATTGTTAGTTGGGTTATTATTATTATTATTTCACTTTTTGGTTAGTCTGTATTTTTTCTTTAATGCCTGACATGTGCCAAAGTTCGAGGTTAAACGTGAGCAAACCGGTGACATTTATTTGCGTTTGCATGATAGCCCTCAGGCCTAGAATGAAATGTTATGTTTGTTCTTATTGAGTTTTTCTAGTTTTTTGCCCATAAGTCTTGAACCGCTAGAGATAGGTATTATATTATATTATACTTTCAGTTGAGGAATTTGTTCTTCCTTTGAATGCTGCTATAAAATATAGGGTGTCCCATTTGAAATTAATGCATAAATGTCACTTTTATGTTCTATCCAAAGAATACTATTTTGTGAACACCCTGTATGAGATACCTTGACTCTCATAATTTATTATGTTAACCTAACCTTGTATGATTTTTTAACAAAAATTTCAGGGCTCTAGCTGTGACAGTTCAGAAAAAATAAATTTTTAATTCGGAGATGTTTGTCGCCAAATTTTTCAAAAAATTATTTTTATTTTGGAAATGGCTCAAGATAGGTATGTCATATGGTCTATAAAAAAGTTTCAAAATGTTCCATAGAATACAAAAATATTAAAATATACATGGTGTGCCATTTGAAAAAACAAAGTGAGCATAAGTTACTCGTAGATCTGGCAACGTTGCAATGAAGAAAATATTTTCCAAGTGTAGATCATAACCTCTCATACGGGTAGCCCGAATTTCAAGTCGTTAACTTCTTCAGACATGAAAAAAATGCTACCGCATGTGACTGCTTTCCTTCGATACACTACAATAGTATGTATTTTATGGGACTAATAACACAGACTGATGCAATGCCTTAAGCATGTAATAATGGTTTTGAAGATGCTTAGACCTTGATCGTTGGCTCCTTGAAAATAGTTTCAAGTTTCTCAATAAAATTGTTTTTCTCTTTCTTTCTCTACATTCGAAGAAAGTAATGATTAAACACTACATTATATACTTTTGGATAGGAAAATTCAATTTTCAAATTTTTACAAATTAGATGTAAGCAATGTGCTGAATGTGAAAGTGGTTTTATAAGCGTATTCCTCACTAGCATATCATGAAATTAAAGAAATAAATAAATTGATTAATTTCATAATTTTTTACCTATCAGATTCTGCATCTAAGAATGTAGAAAACAGCTTGTTTAAAGGTTTCGCTAACTTTTCTTTCTCTTTTGGTGAAGAGGTTACAGAGCTGGTTTCCATTTTGGGACTAGTGCCAAACAAATTCATTTTCTCTGTAACTGTTTCATTTCCATTAACCGCATTTGACAGATTAGAAGAAACAGAAGGAGAGATGGTGCTTTTCTCCTTTTCCACGTTTTTGGCAATTTTATGAGATTTTTCTTCTTTGTCTCTTCTATCCTTCTTGTTTTTATCTTTTTTCTTGTGCTTGTGCTTTTTATCTTCAGGCTTTTCTGAAAGGGAAGAATATGCATGTGTGAATATTCCTCAACCTGACCTAAATTACTTCAAATATTGAGCTCACCTAATCTATCCACTTTTGTTTTATCTTCAATTTTTGGTTTTTCTTTTTTTTCTTGCTTAACTTGAGGAGGTAGGGTAGACGATACAGGTGTTTGTACTGGAACTTCAGGTTCTTTAGAAAAAG
>JARQZK010000784.1:285000-325000 GCA_030704885.1 Cynegetis impunctata | reverse complement strand
GCAGTTTGATCCAACTTGAAAGATAGGATAGCTTACATCTTAATTTATAGTCGCAATATTATTTTATTGCAAATTATTTGTTGATTATCTCTGTTAGTTTGATAAGATACTTACAGATGGCGGTATAAGGTAGTTAGTTGACTGGATTGAGTAAGTATACAATAGATGGCGCTATGTTGAAATTACTAACGCTCTACGTGTTGCTTAGGCCAAAGTATAAGTTAAATTTATATTATAGTAATTGCAATGTGAAATTATTCTTATTTTCTTCAATTTTTGGTGCTTTATTGTTTAGAACTCTCAAAATCAAAATAAATGTATGTAAGTATTATCATATCACATAGTTATATTCCGGCAAACGTTGTGTTGACATATACATTATTTAAACAACGTTTGCCGGGTCAGATAGATTGATAGATAGGTAGATATATATTGATAGATAAAATGTTAGATAGATAGACAGATAGATAAATATATAGATAGATAGAGATACATCGGCAGATAGATGAATAGATATTTAGATAGATAGATAAAAAGATAGATAGATGAAGATAGATAGATAAAAATAATTTATATGACAAAACAACGTATGCGGGACAGAAAGATTGATAGATAAATATATAGGTAGAAAGATAGATAGATAGATAAATAGATAGATAGAGATACATCGGCAGATAGATGAATAAATATAGATAGGTAGATAAAAAGATAGATAGATAAAAAGATAGATATAAATAATTTATATGGTAGAACAACGTTTGCCGGGTCCTCAATGTAATGATTATCGAGGGTTCAATCATTTTTAACGGATATTATCGATAGTTATCAATAGTTCAATTTTCAATTGACGTAATGGAACAGATAATATTATCAATTATATTTTTATTGACATATTAACGAAACTACCAAAGCAAAAGTTTAATATAGTTTGATAACTATTCAACATAATGTTATATTAACTCAAATTTATTACAAAATCAAAATATACTGTAGAGTCGACAATAATTATGAAATTAATACTCCTTAAAATCACTGATTATGACATCTTATCACAGTAGTATATCATCAAATGATAAAATAGCATAAATTTTAATTGGAAGAAATAGTTTCAGTGATGTATTTGGGTTAAACTTGGAATGCTTTATTTTACATTTACAGCGATTTGAATAGCTTTCGCTAGTACAATTGCAATTCTGATAATCTTACTGAATTGTATCTTCCCAGTCTAGTCCGGTCAATTTAGACATTCGAGATACTCTTTCAACTTTTTGAATCGTTTTATATCAAAAATGGTGGATCTTAGGAAAAATGTATCTAGACATTTTTTATAGATAATTATCTGATCTACAATTTTTGTCTTGACTAATTTCTTGATTAAACTTACCGTTTTGATCAAAATCGCGAAAACCCTGTTTTTGTGATACTTGACCCCGAGTAAATTTTTTTCCAGGTATCGGATCGATGAGGACTTTTTAGATTTCGATTTTGATGGTGTTTTGAACGATCTTACCAATTTTCAGCTGGGTGCGTATTTTTGTAACTTCACTCCAATTTTTTGGTCTAATTTGACCGGACTAGTCTACGATATTCTTTAGGTGTTTTGTTCACAATCTCAATTTCTTTCATACAGAATAAATGATACTCATCTTATGTAAACAATTGGTAATTTTTAGTTTAAATAGATTCAATCTTGTAAATTTCCTAGTAAAATCTTGTTTTCGTAACCATCAAATCTCAACTCAAATAAAAAAGTGCCATGAAGTCACTGACTTAAGTTACATTCTATGCATATAAATATATGACGGTCAAAATCACAAGGAAACTACTCCAAAATTGTTCGTTCATCGGTAAATAACGTGATGCAGGAAACTTCAGACCTGTATTAATACCTAACAGCTGAAAGTTGCTTCTAATCCTAGCTTCATTAAAGACATTTATATCTTGAAACTTTTGAACTAACAACTTCACAAGTTGTATCATCTAAATTATACCATAAGATTGAAATGAAATTTCCCTCTGATATCACGATTGGACGATCAGAGCAGGAAACGGTTAAAATCAGTGGTGACTATTTTCCCATCTAAAGACATAAGCACCTGATAATAATAATGCGGTTTCAATTTTTGTAGAAAATTATAAGGAATAAATCTAAACTACTCATGAGCAAATTATATGCGCGTTCTCATATTCATTTTCCATGTTAAATATTGATATAGTTTACTCATCATGAACAAATTTATAATATTGAAATACAATACACAGCAGTATAAATAAACACACACACACACACATATATATATATATATATATATATATATATATATATATATATATATATATAATTAATATATATATATATACATATATATATATATATATAAATATATATATATTTGAATTCTTGATTTTTACCTGTCTTATCGTATTCATTCCAAGAGATATCAATTATTGGCTATAACAGGTTTATTTCGAACATTACATTTTAAAATTAAAATTCATTGGACGTTTCAATGGAGTTTCCATCTTCATCAGGCAGAATGTCGTCTCGGTAGTTGTCACAATACTATTATTGTGACAACTACCGACGAACATTCTGCTGATGAAGATGGAAACTCCATTGAAACGTCCAATGAATTTTAATTTTAGAAATGTAATGTTCGAAATAAACCTGTTTATACCAATAATTGATATCTCTTGGAATAAATATATATAATATATAATATATATATATATATATATATATATATATATATATAACATATATATATATATATATATATATATATATATATATATATATATATATATATATATATATATATATATATATATATATATATATATATATATACATATATATATATATATATTGTTACGAATTCGGGTTCGCTAGGATGATTTCCAATAACTAACTAAATTCAATTAATAAACAAATCAGTATTTATTTACACAACAGTAATTCTGACAATAACCACACTTTTCAATAACTGTGTCACTACTTCAAAACACAGGCTTCGCTCTTCTTTTATAACACGGTAGTTCACTGTAAACCGTCCCCCGTTTCTTCTATGGTCGCTTTTATATGTCTTGCCATTCCTTCGAGAAGCTTCCAGAATGTTCTAGTCTTCGAATTAAGAGGGCGGTTACTTCAACGTTCATCGAATATTCCAGAGCACACAGAGTCGGCTTTAGACATTTTCGTAACACTATATATATATATAGAGTTGGTAGCTATTCATATTGTAAAATTAATATGTATTTGATGAAATATTTTTGAATTTTGCGGCAACTAGTGTTAGATACTGTTATTATTTCTTTTACACTTGAGGCTTTTCAGTAGTGGGAATTCTAGAGAGGTTTTTTACTATACCTACTCAATACTTTCGCTGTATGTGTATTTTGATATTACAAAATAATATACATTTCAACATTTCGTTACTAAGACTGAGCAATATATTTTCTCAATCAATACATAGAAATTCATTTAGTAATCTTGTTGTTCATTTGAATGCAATGTTTGAAGAAAGAAATGTTCAATATATGAATCCATTACGAATTTATATGAAACTAAACTGATTGACAATATTCTTGCCTGTGTTGTATTGTTATTTATTTGTCTTTTCTAAGCAATAACAGGCCGTTTGAGTAAGAAAACCGTCTTTGTTAAACAGTTAAAGTTTCGTCAGGAAATACGTGACAATTAAATACAGTGTGGTAATAGAGATCAAATGGCTTACTTTTTTCTTTTTCCGGTTTCACACCACTCTTGATGTCTTTATGAGGTGAAATCTTTGTTTCTGGCATTTTCGTCATTTTTGTGATTGGTGGACCAAAGAGATCTTGAAAACTATTTGACATCTGTGGTTCCAACTTGGGTTTCCTTTGAGGTACCTCAGAACCTCCTCCAAATTTTGGTTTGCTGATGAGCTGATTTTTTTCCTCATATAATACAGATTTACTCTCAGTAGGTTCTTGAGAGCTGCTGGTAACCTAAAAATGTTTGAATATTCTATGAAATTATAATGATGAAACTTTAAAAGAAGGTAAGGTACATAGAGGTAACACATTGCTATTTTATTGAACTATTGAACATCATAGTTATACTGATTTTCATCATGAGAATAACATTTTTAACAATCACTTAATTCAAACCATTTGTTGCGTGCCAGATAGTCATTTGAATTGAAAAATGCTGGGTTTCTATATGAAATTTCAAGGTGGGGCAGAATAAAATGGTTAAATAAAACTAATTTTTAACAATGGAGAGGTCTCATTAACAATTTAAAAAATACCAAAATATGGGAAACAATGGTGTCTCTTTATTGTACATTTTCTACATCTGGAAGTGTCTGAAATGTGTACCTACTTAACTAGAAAAAACAAATTAAAGCTATAGGATTTGTCAGTATTCAAGTATTTTTTGTAATCCAACTTACCACACCTCCTCCTCTGAGTAATTTCTGTTTGAAGTCTTCTGGTATAGAGTTGAAGATATATTTCTCCTTTTGTACTTTACTTATAGGAGGTCCGCTAGGCTGCAGATGCAAATCATAGTTGAATTTGATCTTCTTTGGTTCGCCACTATTTCGCAAATAGATATCAATTGGTAAATTGAATCCGGCATAACCAGATTCTTTAACTGTGTATGGGGGTTCCTTGACCACTGAAATGAAACAAAGCTATAAGTAACATTTTCCAAACAAATTGCAATATTATATATAAGAAAGAAAGAAAATGGTTTATTAGTTCATTATTCCAGCCAAGTGGATTGAATGTGTCAAAAAGAGATCAACAAATTCATATGTTCACAAACAATGAGATTCTAGGTATAAAATTACAGTTTACAATTTGTCTCAATAAATAATAGTAATAATGGATTTCATCACAATACCTACACTAATATCAGTATTCAGGAACTCCTAGAGCGAATAAAAGGCCCTACTAGATAAAAATTTCTTCAATTTATTTCTTAGTTTTGAGGTAGACGAATTTCTCAAATCAATAGGAACCTGATTCCAAATCTTCTTGATTGAGAATTCAACATTTTTTTCTATATATGTAAAATTGGTTTTGTGTTGTTTCAGGTTCTCTTTGAGTCTTCTGGTGTATTGATGTTGAAATAAATTATCATTTTCAAACAAGTCCTGATTTTTCTTGACAACATTACCGATTCTAAAATGCATTGGCTTACTGCCATCAGTATCTTATATTCCACAGAATATATTTGCAAGTGTCTCTCTCTTTCTATACATATATATATATATATATATATATATATATATATATATATATATATATATATATATATATATATATATTATAGAGTATATATATATCTCTATTTATTTATATATATATATATATATATATATATATATATATATATATATATATATATATATATATATATATATATATATATATATATATTATATATATTATCTATATAAATATATATATATATATATATATATATATATATATATTAAGTACATGAAAACTAGGAACAACCATAGTAATGAAACAAGCCAAATGAATAATTCTGAAACAATATACACATATAAACGATAAGAAAATATTGGAAAAATGTGTTGTTACTTCCTTGAAACTGCAAACTATTTGAAATGGATTAGAAATTAATATACTAAAATTGGGATTCAAACCAGCTTAAAAATGTATTCACTCAATTCTCCTTTCATACAAACTTCAATAAAATTCTTGTTAAATTCTTAAAAACTCCCAATTAGCATTTAACCACAAAACTTACTCATCTGATGTGTTTAACAAACTCTACATAATTGCTAAATGATGGCAGTGCATATTCAGTAAGGAGATTATTGTGGAGATATCATAGATAAGATAAAATAACCAATAAGTATTCCATCAAACCCCAATAAAAACAAGTAAAATTTCCTCAAATAGAAGTACTCATTTACTCACCTCTTTTTGGTTTCTGAAATGTTTCATGCAAATGAAACACTACTTTTTCTATATAATAGTGAATGTCTGCACCATCACTTCCCCGCACAAATATTTTCCAGTCATGTGTAAATCCTTCCGGAGTTCTTTTTGTTCTGAGTGAAGCTTCATGTCCAATTTCTAAATTGATTCTTAAAGCCATTATCACTTCCTCCAAATATTACATGCCAAAGTTAAGTATATATATTTTTTATTTTATAAGGTATTGTGAAATTTTGTTTTCTTGTTCTAATATTAACCTAATTTTAGAACGACTTTGCAGGGGTTCTGATTACCTTTCTTCTCTTATCATAAGCTAGCAGAAATAAATAGTTTACTGTATGCTTGTTAATGACGAAAAGGTTTCACATCTATAGTTAATAACACTTAGCACTACTGAGATACAACCAAAATAATTGTTATAAACAAACAATTATCCCTATAAGAACAATTTCAATCACAGTATTCACAGTATTAAAATTTTGAGTTCTCTTTCTTTTGGTAAAGTACAGAGAGACAGAAAATTATTTTCTATGAATTTAAAACGCACATAACATCAAGAAATTATAACTATTATATGGCTGTAGTTCCTTTGTTTGAATTTCATTTTTTCAGTGGGAAACAGTAAATGACAAGAAGAAGAATTCTGTAGTGCTCATTTTCATATTGAATGAGGGTAGATGATGGAGCACAGTCCCATCATTCCCTTAAACAAAAAAAACATTTGAATTTTTTTCAATCATTCTTTTAGAAAAGAGTTATCAAATTGACGAATTTATAGTTAACGATTATCCGGGTTTTGTTTTCTCAGAGTCAAATTTCTCTAACCGACATAGGAACTTGCAGAAACGTTCCCAAACAAATTACTGTACATTGTTATCGTGATGTATTATATTCATAGGTAGCTTCCTAGATAAAACAAATAATGCATGTAAGAGTGACGATCACGAAGTAGGGCTAACTTAGGGCCGGTATTATTTCTGGATGACCGGAGGTTGACATTCATCCAGTTGCTAATCTGAATTATTGTTATTATGAACACCAACCGCAGGTTGAACCTCGCGTGGCGGTTAATCCAACCGCTGCATGTAGCATTGATTGAAATTTCAACCTGAAGAATTAAACCTCCTATTTTATACTGTAGTTGATGCCTTTGTATATGTTTATATTCAAAGGTATATACAATTAATTAAACACGCGCATTCTACTAGTTATGAACTACTATAAATCTGAATCGTAAATAAATTTGAAGAAATGGTCTAAAAGAGCAAATCTATACTTTCTTGAAAAGATTGTAGTAGCAGTTGTAGTGAGTTTATGTATTCTGAAAACATAATATCCGGCGAACCAGAACTCCAAAAAATTTTGATGTCGATTAATCACTGTGGGAGATGGATTGATGATGAATTCAGATCCAGATTTCGGTTGGGCAAAGATACAGTGATAATATTCAATCATAGACTTGCCCCTGAAATAGCTGTAAAGACGGAAGGGTATTTGAAGTAATTACAATTATCTGATTCTTCAGTCAACATAATGTATTTATCAAAAATCAAGCAGTATCAGTAATGCATCAAATTAAGCTGATTTCATGATTTTGTGCAACGGGATATATGATACAAGGAATTTTTGAAAAGATGCAGCAAGTCAAATTATTGTTAAACTTATTAACTATTAGCTATATTGGCAGAGAAATGTATGAAAGAACCGGACATGCCGGAAGTAATAAAAACAGTTCTACAAAATTTCCATGAGATTAACAAATTTCATTCGGTGATTGTATAGATTGTACTAAAGAATTTATTCGTTTAGTTTTAGTTGTAATTTTGTAATATGAAAATGAATGTGAAATAAACTATGTACGTCCAACTTTTTTATTTTCTAAATTATGTCTTTCGTAAAAATAAAACTTTCTTCTGAAATATTTCAATTTTCTTATTATTAATACATTTTAAAAATTTCTATCCCTTTTTGGTTCATACGTTTTACATTTGCTACAAATATAAACAAAAAAGTTCAGCCCCTAAGTTTCGAAATAAGGTTCAAATCATCATTAACATCAAATAAAAAAATGTACTGAAAGTGTACATACTTTGACTAGTGGAAGTATAAAAGTCGGGTTTACAAAACTGCTTAGCTGCAGGTGTTTGAGATTTGAGACTTTCAGTGATTTCCAGATCGTATCTCACAAAATACAAGTAAATAACATATATATATATATATATATATATATATATATATATATATATATATATATATATATATATATATATATATATATATATACATATATATACATACTTCAAGCCCCCTTCTTAATCTTTTCAAAATTACCGAACTACCTGACCAGCAGTTCAGAATTGGTTTTTCCTATTATAATAATTATTTGTAACCATCTTTGTATTTACCCCTTCTACATAATTTGTCATTTCTTGTTTTCGTTATAACAGAGAATCATAGTTAGTTTGCCAACCAAGCTAGTTAGTCGAGTATGTTAGGTACGCTGGCTAGCATTTGGGAGGTCTCGGGTTCAAACCCCGGGGCCGACTGGTCTGCCATGAGTTTTTCTCAGAGGTTTCCTCATGGTAATGTAAGTCACTGCTTGCAAACTTATAAGGCGAATGCTGGGCTAGTATTAATCCTCTGAACCCTACCCACACTTCCTATGTTCCATAAATATCCCGTCTCACCTTTCCTTAATGCACTTGTACATACAAGTGTATCCTCTGATCTGGCTGAAGGAGTTAATACCAAACTCAAACTGCCCGCCTCCCTGACACATACTTCAGGGAGGAATGAAACACGTGTGTTTCCTTTTTTTTTTAGTTTGCCATTAGCATCTGAAGAAGGTGAAGTTACACCGAAACGTGCGTCATGCGTTATTTCTTATAATAAATGTGTAAATTGTTATTTTTAACCATTGTTTTAATATATATACATATATATATATATATATATATATATATATATATATATATATATATATATATATATATATATATATATATATATATATATATATATATATATATATATATATATATATATATACAATATGACGTAATAAGTTAGTTAGGCATACGGTCGTCATGTCGGAAAAAATTAACTCCATGAAATAAGTACATTTAGTTAGGTTATGTTACATAACTTAGTTTGAAGTTTGAAGTCA
Organism: Cynegetis impunctata; assembly: GCA_030704885.1. NCBI lineage: Eukaryota > Metazoa > Arthropoda > Insecta > Coleoptera > Coccinellidae > Cynegetis > Cynegetis impunctata. The sequence continues at coordinate 315,873 of JARQZK010000784.1, read as the reverse complement.
AGTATTTGTATTGTCATTGTTCACTCTTGTCTTGACTGATATCTAATATTTACAGCGAATGAACAAATACTTATTATCAAGTTTGTGAAATAATTCACCAAATTGAAATCACCCGAAAATTTATCGGACTATTAAGATATAGAACATTTCAATAGATTTTCAAATAATTACTACTACATTTCACTTATTTGGATGATATGGCTGGTTGCATTTCTTGCTTCATCATTCCTTTGGTCCTCTTTTTGTTTCACAGATTTATCCAGCCTATAATTCTGAAATTTTGGAATCCATGGAATTCAAACCCCATTGAAGGCGAAAAAGCAGCTCTAGAATGTTTACGAACAGGCAAATGCATAAAAAAAGATAATAAAATCGAGACCATAAACACAGGTAATAATCAAGAATCCGAAGATGGCAATTTGACAAATACAACAGGAGGGTCGAATAAAAAAAGGAGCTAGTTCAGGAGATGTTGAACTAATTCATTTTCAAATTATAAATAGAAGAGGATATGGTTTTTTCCAATTTTTCATTCCAAGGACATTCTTTTTTGTATACTTTCAAACAACAATTTTGTATGGGGACTAAAATTTTACCAAACTGTGTCACTTTAAAAGTTGTATAACATTGTTCTTTATTATTATTCCATTATAATCTTGAATAACTTATTAAGATACTGTAAAGTTTGATGGAACTATCGGTTGAATTTAAGGACTGACTTAAAATCACGGTAATTTATATTCATTCCTTTTACGAGCAAATATGTGATAAATATCTTATTAGAATAAATGAGAAAGAAGTTTTAACAGAGTATTATTTAGAGATGTTTTTAATGAAAATTAAAATTAATTCTTGCTAATGAAAACGTCTTGATTGTAAATAATAGACTGTTGCACTGTACTGATTCTAAACTGTGAGGTACAGGAGTGGTTTCTATATCTGTTTTAGATCCAGGCCCGACTTTTGGGGGGGGGGACTGTTATATATTCAAAAGATACTGGTATTTTGGGCAATGGTAAATCGAGTAGCTCCCAATCAAAACAATTAGGTGGGGCCCGGGCCATTTGGGGGGGAACGTTCCCCCGGTTCCCCCCCTCTGGATCCGCGCCTGTTTAGATCATATATATATATATATATATATATATATATATAATATATTTATATATATATATATATAAGTATATATATAATATATTTATATATATATATATATATATATATATATATATATATATATTATATATATATATATATATATATATATATATATATATAAATAATAAATATATATATATATATATATATATATATATATATATATATACATATATATATATATATATATATATATATATATATATATATATATACACATATATCTTAATATATATAAATTACGTGTCACGTTGTTTGTCCGCGATGGACTCCTAAACTCTAAACCGATTTTAATCAAATTTGCACACCGTGTGCAGTTTGATCCAACTTGAAAGATCATAGCGATGTCTATCTCTTCGTAGAAACTATTATGTGGTTTTATTAATTGGAGATCGTTGCCGACTCAGTCGAAGGACTGAACACTACTGATTTGCTCGTTGCAGGCAGTGTTGTCAACTCACTTGCCAAGTTTAATGCTAAATATTTTATGAAATATGCCAAATAAATGCTAAACATTTTCAAGATTACACAAAAAATGCTAAATAAAATGCCAAAAGGATATTTTTTAGTTTTAATTGAACAAAATATCAATATCCTCGTCAATTAACAAGCTTTCATTCACTGGTGAAGATATAGGTACAGCTGATGACGTGCATGCTGTTCCATTATGTTCGATAATTTTGATTATACTAGGTACAATAAAATTCACACACAACTAAGACTAACAACGCAAAAAGAGCCGTTCACAATAAATAGTTGAATATACATATTCAGAAAGAAATTAATTTAATTCATGAAAAAATAATTATGTTACAACCGGACAACTAAAAACACTTCGAAAATTTACACAATAGCTGCTTCGCTCATAATAATTAAATTAGAACTGATAGGTGACATAGGAAGAATGCAACATATACTACATAGATACAAAGATAAAGTCCAAATTATAAATATTTCCACCCTTTCTGGTAGGTATCTATACATTCCTATTTCTCCCTATCACTTTGCAGGCAGGCTGTCTAGTGCTTGCGCAGTCGTGTTTGGCACAGACGTCTAATGTTCTAAAATTCTCCCTTATGAATCTTGAAGGATGGATGGAAATCACACGTCATCAGATCTCATGAAAGTAGCTCTGTTGGAGGGTTGTTTTCATTAAATCATCAGATTTTCAGATTAATTTTCCACCTATATATATATATATATATATATATATATATATATTTATATATATATATATATATATATATATATATATATATATATATATATATATATATATATATATATATATATATATATATATATATATATATATATATATATATATATATATATATATATTCCTATATATATATATATACATAACTTTTTGATAATTATTAGCAATAACAGGCTTGCTGAATTTCAAAAAACTTGATTTTATTAAAAAGTTAACGTTTCGCCACGCCATTCGTGGCTTTTTCAAAACTTTTGAAAATTTTTGAAAAATGAGTGAAAATTTCGTATAGAAGATCAGTTTTAATTGAATACGATCCTTCTAATTGTGAATAGAATAATTTTTCCTGCAGTGTTAGTTTATGAAATCCTTGGAATTTTGTAGTTCTTTCAAAATAAATCTATTATTATAATTATTATATAAATATACATATTCCATTTATCAGGGTGTCTACTCAAGTCAGGATCTAAAATTCCCTGAGAATTCCAGGTTATTCCAGGTGATTTTATTTTTTTTCCAGGTGTATCGCGATACGATTTTCCTCTCGTGTCGTCATAGGTGTCGTTCACTCTATGTATTTTTCGGTCAATGTCTTAGACACACGATTTAATTACATCTTTTTGCCAAGAGAATATCTGAAAGAACTTGCGTCATGTGCAAATGCTATCAGACAATTAGGAGGAAGCATGCAGTATGATGGCCAATCAAATTTGAAAAAGTCAAATTGGGCACGCTTCCACAGCAGGCTGTTTCACGAAACGCTCTTGTTATTGACAGGTTTCAGGCTTGAAAAACTGAGATAAAATAAATATTCAAAATTGCCCCTATTATATATGAATTGCAATAGCATTTTCACTCATTCATAAATGAATAGGAACAAAAGATAAATGAATAACGTTACTTAATAAAGGCATTCAAATACAAAGACGTAACGGATATCTCAATAAAAAAACATAACTCAATATACTGTAAAACATATTATAACTCAGAAGACTTATACATAATACAATTAACGCAATATATATATATATATATATATATATATATATATATATATATATATATATATATATATATATATATATATATATATATATATATATATATATATATATATATATATATATATATATATATATATATATATATATAGTTATATATATATATATATATATATATATATATATTCTTTAGTTTAATCTACTTCTAAGTATTTGTTTTTTAGTGCCGCAATTTGCTCATATAAAACTGTAACTTCGTTCTTGGCTGTTTCCAGTAGTTTGAGATGCTGCGATTCTAATTCTTCTATTTTCAGTGCCTTTTCTCTAGCTTCACTTGCGGCCTGGTCTTCTGCAGTTTTCTTCAATCCTCCAGAGCCTTCCCAACGCGCTCGAGCATTTCTCGCACAGTGAACAAGAGCTTTAGATACAGCATAAGTGGCTACTCCACCTTGATTTCGAATTTCGTCATATACCTGACGTTTGGCTATGATAGAGTCTTCATGCATGTTTTCGAAGAGGCATCCGAGTGAACAGAAAATCCACGCTTTACGTTTGCATTTCCAAAAGATAAAAAGAATCTTTAGGAAATTCTTATACTTTTCTTTGAGGATGTCTCTCCAGAAGTAGTCGACACGTTTCTGAGATCGTGAATAAAATTGAACAGCTTCAAGAACAGTTGGAATTGCTGTTGAAACTACAGTTGAACCGCTTGAATGGTTTTTGTCTGTCAAACAAATAAGCAATTTATCTATTCGTTTATTAGCCAATTTCGGATCTGCCGCAATAATTCCAGGATCCAGACATGCAACAGCTTCCGTGAGTGGATAAGTCAAAGAGGAACGTTTTAGCAATTTCAAAACGTACTGTTTCATTGCAGAGCGACAATTTAGGCGGAATTCCAGCACATCTGCAGTTTTAACTGCAAATTTTTTCAGCTGCTTTCGAGTGACGTCATCATCTTTGAGCAGTTGAATAGAAATGATGGCATCAGTCGTCATGAACCTCTCCATGAGATTATCATATTAAATTCATACTTGTGTGTCTCTAAGAAAAGGTTCCACTTCTGAGGCTAAAGACTTGAAGATTGCTAGCTTTGGGCAGAGTAAAAGATCTGTTGTGAATGTTACAACGATTTCGACGCTCTTGCATTTAGGTGTATTCTTGTCCTTTTTCACACCTTCCACGAACTTTTTAGTATTGTGAATGTTTATAGCTCTTCGTGCAACACCTGCATTTTCCAGTCATCTGACTGGAAATGCAAAATTTTGAGGGGAAAATTTGGCATCCAGAGTAATTTGTATATTGGGCCCTACGTGCTGGCACATCTTTGAAAAGATTTTACAGACTTCTTAAATAGGTAACCAAGTTCCAATTAGTTGTAATAATACTATCTTTGAGAGCACCATGTACCGAATGAAGATCACAGCTATCTATTTCAAGCAGTTCGCTTTCATTTAATTCTCTCTTAGCTTCCCTCAAAAATGCCTTATTAAAATTGGGTTCATCCATGGATATTTGGAGAAGCTAGTGGGTTTTGAGACTTATTCAATTGCAGCCAGTAGATCGGACACTCTCGATCGGCCAAGGAAACATGAAGTCAGAAATTGTTTCTGGTGCTATATTATAGCACGAGGAACATAATATTCGAATGGCAGAAGCGCTCAGTCGATCACATGTCAACAAACTAGCTAATTCAAATACGTAAACAAACAAACAAGATTCTTAACCCTTGATAAATGTTGAAGATTCATCGTACGTACCTTCTCAAATATGAAATGCCTACTCGAGTATAGATAATCTCTTAGTGGAAAGATTCACTTCACGACTTTGAGCGAAAGATGCGTAAAAACTACAATTGGTTTTGCCAGAAACAAGCATGTGCCTGTCCTTTTTCTTGTCTAGTCGTCGCGTGTCAAACACAGCGAACCAACTCGCCCGCCTTCAGCGGCATGCATTCTCAGTATTTATTATGATTTCTCGAAATATACATTACGTTTTTTCTTCCTTTTGCAATTTAATACTGGTTTCACAATTGCAGAAAGCAAATTTGGAGAAAACTGATAATACTTGAAAAAATTCCCTGAGTGAACCCAAAATTCCCTGAGAATTCCAGGATATTCCAGGAGAAAAAAAATTCCCTGAGATTTCCAGATCTTCCATGTTTTTCCAGGTTGTAGACACCCTGATTTATACTTTTATTCTAGATTCACATTCTACTCAGGTGAATGTCTTTTGCAGGAGGGTAAGTAATAATTTCAATCTTATGATCAATTTGAGTGGAATAAACTAAAAGATCAGGCACATTTACATTTGTCACACTATATACAAACAAGTTGAGTTGAGGTTTTTTCACTTAAAAATTCGCAGAATAAATGTTTCTATTTTAAACTCTTGCCTTTTCTATACATGCATATGGCAACCCTAATTTTTTAATTATAGAAAATTTAAAATGAATTCCATTTTGTGATTGCTAATGTAAAGTTATTATATATATGATTATTGCGATGCTATTTTAATATTCTTCTAACGCATTGCTATGATAACTACTATTTACCTACTTTATGTAATCAGTATATAGGAGATAACTTTTTTCATAAATTGTATTATCAGTTCTAGTGTCAAGTAAATTGTGAGTACAATGCATTCATTACAACTCTCAAATCGAAATTTTTTTTTCCATACAATTTCTTCAATCCAAGGTGCATAGTAAGATATCTTCGTGAAGAACGACGGCATATTCGGTTGTCCGCAGAATAATCCGAATGAAGTGACACCTATTATTTTATACATGGAAGGTGTTTCTTGCGATCTAATTTGTAAGGGTCCTCCAGAGTCTCCACTACATGTATCTGATTTGCCCTTAGGGTCCCCTGCACATAGTTGAGAAGGTAGTACTCCTTCCGGAAGTTCATCCTCAATTATGTCTTTATAAATCTCAGTACAATTTTTGTATGGGTAAATTGTGAGGGTAGTTTTCATCAGATGATGGCTCAGAGAAGTAGAAGCTAGAAAAATGAGAAAAAAATTTAACATAGGTACAATAATGTTGGAAAAACATTTTATATATTCGATAGTTTTTGTGTTTACAAAAAAAGTCAACTGAAATTTCCAGAAAGCAGCTGTCTGGAGTATTCTGAATAACGGTATGTTAGAGAGCTTTGGAATCACATACGCCACAGTTGCAGAGTAGACATTTCTTGTTAGGAAGTTAGGGAAGAAGGAGGCACATTAGCACATTTTTCATTTTCTGTTTCGCCCTTATTTGAGGCTCATCAGTATCATCCATCCATCGAAAGTGATAACCAACCAAATATTTCTAACGGCCTTATATTTTCCTTCAAGTGACTATATGGCATATGAATATGACACATCGCCACCAGTCGGAAACAAATGAACCACATCTTACAGATAGATGAAAACATTTCGGCAACGAGAACTCGCACGTCCTGACACCCGAAGGTGGTTACTATATTCGCTAAGCTAGAGTATGCCATATAGTCACTTGAAGGAAAATATAAGGCCGTTAGAAATATTTGGTTGGTTATCACTTTCGATGGATGGATGATACTGATGAGCCCCAAATAAGGGCGAAACAGACTGTCTATCATTTCCATTGATTGTGATAAACAACTTGATGTTTCTAACATACACCGTCCAAGGTATATGGAGGCATTTCGATGTTTCGTGAACTCGTATAACCAGCTCCTCTAGGAGGTTTGTTTGATTAGTTTCAAATGAAAGTCCTAGTTCACTTCATTTTATTGCCACGAACGTGTATCGATAACACGAAGAATTCCTCCGTACAATTTGGCTTCGTCAACAGTGGACATTTAGCCATCAAATACTAAATGAGGGTAACCACTAAAATCTCAGAACGCATACAAACACCCAAGAACACGGTGGGAATCGAACCCACCAACTCCGTCAACGGAGACGGCATAGCGTTACCTATACCGCTCAGCCACGGAGCCTCCAATTAATAAACATATTAAAACAATGGTTTATAAAAACAATTTACACTTTCATTAAATAAAATACGCATAAATATATTTCTTCGTTATATCGAATACAAGAAATAAATAGATGACAAATTATGTAGAAAAGGTAAAAGAATATGTAATAAATACACAATTTGCTTTCTATTTATTTCTTGTATGCGATATAACGGAGAAATATAGTAGTATGGTAAGTATATAGAAACATGCGCCATGTGTATTTTATTTAATAAACATGTAATAGTTATTTAATAAACTAGTTTATTAATGACAGCGATTAATGGTTGAGATATTTTAACGCGTGAGCGGAGCGAGCGCGTTAATAGTTCGAGACCATTAATCGCTACATTAATAAACGAGTTTATTACAAGATTTTTCCGTCGACCTCATCATGAATTGAGTATATATTCTTGATTGAAATAAATTTTTATTTTGCATGACAGATACACTTGACACAATATAAATTTCTATGATCATTTCGATATATTTATATTTATGCTCCCGATGGAACAATTTCAGAAATTCATAGATGGAATATTAGACATGTGACATTCTGAATAGTTAACACTACCTACAATATCCGATAAGGAATATGTGGAACTGGTGGAAGCTGAAGTGTTATTTACTTTCGAACGATTATTGCATAAAATTTTTTCCGCAGTTTCTACTTTATTTTGTATAGAGTTAAATTTTTCGATTTGAATTATGAATTCCTTTTCTCTGTGGAGTAACAGTACAGACACAGAATAATTCAATTATTCCGTGCTGAATACTTCTGTGTTTGGTTGCCCATGACAATCATACATTAAAATAGGAGAAATTGCACATTATAATGGGTCATTAATGATCAATTTCGTGTACGTTAAAGTAAGCTTTTATTTAGAGGTCGACGGAAAATTATTTTTATAAGCCATGGTTTTAATGTATAAGATGTAAGATGGAAGATGTGAGATATAAATGATCTAAGACCTAAAATCTAAGATATCAGATATGAAATATGCGATATGAGATTTTAGATATGAGATATGAGATTTAAGATGTTAGATATAAGATAAGAGGTGAAAGACAAAAAATAAAAAATGAAAGATAAAAGATATGCGGTATGAGCAGTGGCGTAGCATGCCTTGGAGGGGCCCTGTATCAAAATAAGTGTCGGGGGCCCAAATTAAGGACTTCTCACAAAAAAAAACAAAAATGCTTACGTTAAATTAAAATAAATGTTTATTGATCATAAGTTATCAATTCCTTCTAGAAATTGAGCTAGGAAACAATTCAAATTAAATATACACTTTTCTTGCATTTTTTTCGGCAAATTGTGTATTAAATAATCTATAACTGAAGACGATTTCAGTTTTTCTAACATTTCTGTCTCTATAGATAATAGTGACAAGTCTGATAGCCGTTCCTGTCCCATGGAAGTCCTTAGGTAATTTTTCATCAGTTTCTATTTCGAAAAACTTCTTTCAGCTGTTGCGGTTGTAACTGGTAAGGTCAAGAATAGAAAGCGTGCTGTTATTAACTCCGGGAAACTGGATGCAAGGCTATTGAATTTTATCAGCAATAATTCCATGAGTTCCTTAATGGAATTAATTTTTTGAATTTCAGATTTTAAGCATGTTTTCAGAGCAATTAATTGTTCATAAAGATTAACTGAGATGTCTTATGTCAAAAAACCAAATTCACCCTTCGCTAGTGGTAGATAAATCAGTAGTACTTACCATTGCAATCTATAGCTCTCACAGAAGCTGATTGCTGAAAAAATTGAGCAATTTTGGGCATTTGTTTCATAACCTCCCCCCTTTTATGTTTACATTTTCTTTTCATAGCTCCACTGGGATAATCTCTTTTCTTTTCACTCATTGTTTTCACAAATCAAACTAAGTAACCAACAAATAATCAGAAGAACATGATTGTATTTTATTACAATGTAATAATAATAACGTTTGAACCGGGATGAAATAAAACGCGTGAATATAATTGATCTCCGTGGTTTGTCATTGTACAGGCTGTCCCATTTTCGATGTCCTTACGGGGTAAATCGCTTATTTTTAAAGATAGAGATTTCCGGTTTTCGCGAACGTTGGCTACTTTTTTATGAATTTCACGATACCGTAAACAAAATTTTCATAGCTTGCTTCGTTTTTGAGATACAGGGCGAAGTTGAAAATATTGCATTTTGGTCCCCCTCTTGTATCACAGCTGTCTTTCAACTTGAAGGAGAAGTAAAAACTGTCTTTTATACAAGTTGTTACGTAGAATCCAGTGGCGTAGTCAGATTTTCGAAATGAGCTGTCATTGTTTAGATATAACCCAATGTTATAAATTTTTAGATAGAACACTCTGTATATTATTCCATATTCAAAACACAAATGTTTTGCGCTTTTCAAAAATATATAATACTTATATAAAATTCTAAGTATTAACCCTGTATTTAGATAATTTTCTTTTTTTATGGCAAGTCAAGAGAAATATCACTTTGATAGATCATTCGGCGCAATAAACAAAAATATCACTTCCATTTATATAGGTTAGAATGAAAAGTATTCATTAAAGAAATATTATGTAATATAAGTTACTAAACAGAGATGAATTTAATAATTATTATAACAAAAATAGAAACTTATATGTAATACTGCTACAAAACAAAGCTCTATTATTTTTCTGTTGAAAATGTTTTGTAAATATTGTTCAAATTACTACCCATTCTGTTGAAGACACATCTTCTGAGGATAGCGCCAATCGACCACAGTTAGAACAAAAATCTTATACCTAAGTATTCGAAAACTTCTCTCGGAATTTCGTCAAGTAGTTCAGAAAGAAAATCATCCAAAATTTCCAAATATCTTTGGTGATTCAAGTTACCGTCGAAAATGCGGTAGGCTAATCTTCCTCCTAAAATGAAACAAGATACATTAAAGCTTTAAAGTATCTTCTCTCGTTTTTGGTGGAAGATTACCCTACCGCATTTTCGACGGTAACTTGAATTAAAAAATATATTTGGAAATTTTGGATGGTTTTCTTCCTGAACTACTTGACGAAATTCCGTTGGTTCAATATAGAAAAGGTTTATCCTAATGAAAGATTCCAGAACCAGTGGATTGGTAATAATGGTTCCATAAACTGGCAACCAAGGTCCCCTGACTTATCTATATTAGATTTCTTCATATGGGGCTATATAAAAAATAAAATAAACCACACGCAGCACGAAAATCGAGATGCTCTGATGAATGCCTCGAGAGAAGCTTTCGATCACTTAGATATAAGACTTTTGTTTTAATTGTGGTCGATTGGTGCTATCTTCAGAAGATGTCGGCTGTGTCTTCAACAGAATGGGCAGTAATTTGAACAATATTTACAAAACATTTTCAACAGAAAAATAATAGAACTTTGTTTTGTAGCAGTGTTACATATAAGTTTCTATTTTTGTTATAATAATTATTAAATTCATCTCTGTTTAGTAACTTATATTACATAATATTTCTTTAATGAATACTTTTCATTCTAACCTATATAAATGGAAGTGATATTTTTGTTTATTGCGCCGAATGATCTATCAAAGTGATATTTCTCTTGACTTGCCATAAAAAAAGAAAATTATCTAAATACAGGGTTAATACTTAGAATTTTATATAAGTATTATATATTTTTGAAAAGCGCAAAACATTTATGTTTTGAATATGAAATAATATACAGAGTGTTCTATCTAAAAATTTATAACATTGGGTTATATCTAAACAATGACAGCTCATTTCGAAAATCTGACTACGCCACTGGATTCTACGTAACAACTTGTATAAAAGACAGTTTTTACTTCTCCTTCAAGTTGAAAGACAGCTGTGATAGAAGAGGGGGACCAAAATGCAATATTTTCAACTTCGCCCTGTATCTCAAAAACGAAGCAAGCTATGAAAATTTTGTTTACGGTATCATGAGATTCACAAAAAAGTAGCCAACGTTCGCGAAAACCGGAAATCTCTATCTTTACAAATAAGCGATTTACCCCGTAAGGACATCGAAAATGGGACAGCCTGTACATCGGTTAATGCGAGATTCCCCCGTTTAAGGGAATGACTTAAACGGGGGAATCCCGCAATAACCGATGTACGATGTTGCCAACTTTTGGGAGCACGCTTAACCCGGGAAAAAAAGAAATTGCTTTTTTTGACTTTTCTCATTTCTGAAGAGAAAACTCTGTAGGCACGTTAGGGGCCCCTGTAGACCGGGGGCCCCGTATCATTGATACGGCTGATACGGCGGTAGCTACGCCCCTGGGTATGAGATATGAGGAATGAGATATGAGGAATGAGCTATAAGGTACAAGGTTCAATACACAAGATATGGATATAATATAAGATAGTAGAAACGAGATACGAGATAGCAGAATTTTGATTTTGAGATGTACTTACAGAAGTCTATCACACCAAACCCTGTTGCAGTAGCTGTTATGGTATCCAAATTTTCTTGAATATTTAAACATGCCGGTCTCACGTAAGAATTGAAATCGATAGGATACTCTATTCGAAGTAGAGCAATATCATGATAAAATCCCTTCCTCTGAGGATGCTTCAAGATTTCGACGATTTTTCGTTCTTGTGAATGCACTTCAAATTTCATTGAAGTACAACCAATCCTTACTTTGATTGGAATTCCACTGTAAATATAATTATAGTATCAGAAAAAAAATGAAGGACACCCTACTGCGTAGCACTAGGAATGATAAAACCCCTCGGCGCATGTGCATGTCGTCAATATTTTTTGAATGTACCTATTATATAAATTAAATAACAATGAAAGTCGATTTTACGAATGAAATGAAGGAAAATTGCAATAAATGTATTAATGAGTCGATATTACGAATAAAATCCGTGAAAATTTAGCAAAAAAATTCATTGTTTGACTGTCGAATTTGAATATCCTATCCCGGCTCATTTTGCTGCAAATTATGAATCAAATTGATAAGATATCTCTATGGATGGGAAGCAGACATAGGCGCAGAATCAAGCTTAAGCTATCAACGTCGCTTGGTTACCGTGGCACACAGAGCACTTCGACGCATGTTTTGTAGGACTTCGTACATATCGACCTTGGCGCATGCGCATGTCGTAATGCCTATCTAAAAAACGCTATATTTTTTTATTCTTCGTTGGTAAAAATTGGGAATTTAAATTCCCTAATGAAATCATATGTGTTTCATCGATATCCGTTGGAATTTTTAAAATCGGGCCAGTTGCCAACTTTTTGTCGTGAGACTATAACCCCTTTAACTTCGCCTCGGGGTAATAAGAGTATTCAGTATTTATTATATGTACCTCGATGACATTATTTCAGTTTTTTTCTCAGAATTTTTAATTTTTCCTAGTGATGGACTTCAAGATTTATTATATAAATAAGTACAGATTAGGATTAAATCGATGGATATTTTGAGTCAACAGCGAGAGTGGTTTTTAAATCCGTTCATGACCTCCTGGACCATGATTTTCGAGTTTTCTTTGACGTTAGAAAAATCAGATGAACAATTTGGGAACATTCGGTCAGAATTTTGTCATTTTCATACTTTGGGTAAAGGAGTGGTGAAATTTAGCTTTCTAGGACATTTTGGAGAACGACTGGAGCTATTTGAAGGATTTCTACACCCGAAAACACGTTGGGTTTCGAAGTTGAACATGAGTACGTGGATTAGGTTAATGCTAAGGAAGAGATTTCTGGCGGTGTAAACATTTTTTCCTAAACCGGCTCCTTTTATAAAGAAATTTTAATGTTTCTTGATTTTTGAGAATTTGCACAGCTCAGCATTTCTTTCAGATGGACTTACATGGTGATAATTTCGTACGTAGATTGAGTTCATATTTATTAGGTGCATTTTGGTAGTGTCAACAATTTTCCTATGAGGATGTCTTTTTTCTCGTTTTTTTTCATTTATTTGGAGATTTTGTGCACCTCCACAACTTCTACTGATTGAGTGAGATGGTTGCAATTAGGCACGACGTGGATTGCGTTGACATTATTGAAGTACACTATGGGTGTTTTAATTGATTTATTTTACTGTCGTATTCATTAATAAATATTTCATGCATTTTTGCAGGTACCTATTCATGATTTGTGCATCTCTTTTGTCTCTCCAAAATGACTTAGAGCAGAGGTTCCTAAACTTTTTTTTCTCATAGACCACCTTGAAAATTTTGCTGGTTCCGGTGGACCCCCTGCAGCTTCATTTCTACCAATTCCCAAAACTCGACAAAAAATGTGAAGATTAGATCTAACTATAGAAATTTGCGTTGGGGCTGAGTTCCAACCACGATTTAACAGTTTTCGAGAGAAAGTTGGGAATTTATTGGTTGATTAGTTAATTGATTTTGCTGTGAGTGGATGTCAAAAAAGCAAAGTTGGCCAATCAAAAAAGTGATTCCATCCAACTTCATATTTTTGACATCTACTCAAAGTACAAGAAACCAATCAAATTTAGAAAATTTTTTGTTAGAAAAAACCGCAAATCTGCTTCTGTTTCTTGTTGAAAGGTTGATTACACACTAAAACTTTGATGAGATTTGACGAGGAAAACGCTATCAAAAGCTTTTTCGCAATTCCCCACAGTCCAGTATATTTTTCGGGTATTTCTGCCTGCAAGCAACATGTTTGATACCATTTTTTGTGCTAAGCTCGAGTAGCTTCTCTTGTAATATCACATTCTCCACTTCCGTTTCATCAAATGGATTCATGATCCACGGTGGTATCTGCATCGTCAGAATATCTTCAAAACTGATTTTGAAGTCATCATGCAAGGCAATTAAATGTTGAACGTATGTCTGAATATTCTCATCAAGGTATTCTACCTGTGACAAAGTACTCACTTTTTCCGACACTGGCAAACGCTATCATCGATTCGCTTTACTTTTCTTTTCAAAATTCAGGAAACAAATGACTAACGTTTATCCTTGGCACTCGTATGCCAAGGTATATTGGTAAAGAATCAAACAAGTTCATGCAATATTGCAAGCACACACACACCACAAGTCGTATTTCGTCCCTCTGCAAGCCTGAACAAGAGTTGTGAACGACGGAGAGCGATGCTTTGCAAATTTTGACACGATGTACTGAATATGGAATATGCAAGTTTTTACAAGTAACAGTCGCTGAACTACTTAAAATATTATCTGCCTATATTGATAGGTGAAGTCAAGCCATCATTTTATTTCTTCAATATCGAATGGAAAATTTAAATTAAATTTTCGTGGACCCCCGCTTACGAATTGTGAACCCCCATATTTTTGTCACGCCAACGTAGACCCCCGTCGAGTCTCCCGTGGACCCCTGGGGGAATCAATGACTTAGAGGCTAATAATTTATATGTCGAAAGAACAGATATGTGGACAAAATACAACCTTACTGACATATATAAGAAATCAAATTAGGTTACCGTATTTTTATTCAAGAAATGTGAGATTTAAGAAAATAATAGTAGGTACAATTTTACAAATAATAGGTTCTCAAAATAGATCACTGAAGTGCAAATTATTGTTTCCTGACTTTTGTTAAACGCCAGAAATAAAATATTGATAGATGAGGAGGTTTTCTGTTATATCCTAACTTTGTTGAATAATTCGAATAAAATACATGATATTTGGATTTAGTTATAATAGGTACTATATTAATATTTCGTAATATTAAAGCAGATACCAGTGGCTCTCAACATAGTTGATAAACTGAATAAACAATATCGACGCAAATTATTATTTCAGAAAATTTACCCCTACTTTTGAAAAGTATAACAAAATCAATTCAATTAGTTAAATAGCTTAGATATTAGTTAAGTATAGATTATAGAGACATGTGTTAAACATCAATAAAAAAGATAGACATGAACTATATATATATATATATATATATATATATATATATATATATATATATATATATATATATATATATATATATATATTAATTTATTTTTTACTATTATTATACTATGACTCTTTTAATTTTCTCAGGGAAGGTTCTCTATTATATTTTGAAAATTTACTCTACTTTTATAATTTTATCTTCTATATTAATGTCTTCAATAAACTCAAATTTTAAATTTTTGATGCTAGTTTATTATAAATTATTTATCAACAGATAACAACAACAATTCAAATTCAAACAATAATTATATTTCTCTTATATAATTAAAAATTCAACATTTCATTATGGTACCTCTCTATTTTTCAAAACCCCTTTTCAAAACTTTATACTTGCGAATATAATTTATATTTAAGATCAAACACTCACAATCAATTTTTTTTTTATTTCATTATTCTCCTTTCTCCTCCATATATATATATATATATATATATATATATATATATATATATATATATATATATATATATATATATATATATATATATATATATATATATATATATATATATATATATATATATATATAGGTATATATATATATATATATATATATATATATATATATATATATATATATATATATATATATATATTCAGGGGCGGCTAGTCAAAGGAGGCTAAGGAGGCTAAGCCTCCTCAATAATATTCCGTGTATCACTAATATATTATATTGAATAGTCAGCATTCAGCAAATTCATATTAATCAAAATCATATTATTTTATGCACCTACCTTCCTTTCAACCTACATTATATAATATAATTTATTAATTAAGATAGAAGGTATTCACATTTACTTCATTTCATTGATTTCAAGATTTGTGGCAACGCTGCGGAGGCTTAGAAACGTATATTCTCAACGTTCATTATGCCTGAACAGAAAAGCAAACAACGGTGCAAATACTCCGAATGAATACTTATTGATTAATTGAATCGTAGTGTGATCGTAGTTACTAATGGCCGGAAACAGCAGCGTGTTTACTTATATTGCTCGCGTATTGTTTTAAAATGAATTTGGTTACTGAAGTTAATTTCAAAAATTTCAATGGTGACTTAGTGGAATATTTGTTATCCCATAACTTTAGTGCACTAAGTTATGAGGATAAAGTTTTGATAAAAACATTGCGACCTACCCCTGAATTAAACAATATGGTGCAGCGTAACAGACAAAAAAACCGCGGTTTCAATACAAGGAATTATGAGAGACATCCTTGCCTAACTGGATCACAGGTAAAAAATAAATTATTTTGTTGGCAGTGTTTACTTTTCACTAGTGTAAATGTGTCTGTTTGGGGCCGCTTAGGATTTGAGGATTTAATTCTATACCTAGTTGAAAGTGAGGAATTTTTCACCGATAAAGTAACTTTAAATACAGCACGCGGATTAATATCTTACTTACAAGATAAGGAATTTATATATTTTTTAAACATCTTTAAATTAATTTTTGAACAAACAGAAATAGTTTTTCAAATCTTACAGCACAAGTTTTCAGATGTAATTTACTCACGAAATCAGCTCAAGTTTCTTTTGCAAAAATTTCAGAATTTCGTGCAGAAGTTTATTTTAAAAAACTATTTTCTGTATTTCAAACTACTGATGATACGACTCAATTTAGCCCAAAACGAAAGAAATTCAGTTACGCAGATATGGAGCTTCACTATAAGCAAATATTTTATGAAATTTTGGATAATATTAGGGGTCAGAAAGAAATAAGGTTCTCTGATTTGAAAGAACTGCATTTCTTCGACTTACTCAATAAAAATTTGTTAACCGGATTTTCGGCTATTTTTCCAGATAACCTTTTGGAAAATTTATGTCAAAAATACACTTTTTTTGATAAGGTGGCCATAAAAAGTGAACTGTGTGTTGTTTATAATGACAATGAAATTTTGGGGCAAAATGAAAATCATGTGAGGACTATTAAATACCTTTTTGATAATGATTTGAATCAAGATTTACCCCAAGTTTATAAACTCTTATGTCTAATTGTTTCTATCTTGGTGACATCGGCTTCCGTAGAGCGCTCGTTTTCCACTCTTAAGAGAATTAAAACTTATTGACGAAATTCAATGTGCCAGGATCGTTTGAAAAATATTAGTTTGTTGTCTATTGAAAAGGAATTGGTATAACTTTTGGCGAAAGACAAAAAATTTTATGAGGATATTATACATCATTTTGCTAACGTTAGAGATCGCAGACTCCCGCTAATCTTCAAAAATATATAATAACTTTTTATTTGCTCTCACCAGCTGTTAACAAATTCGTTAAGTAGGTAGGTAGGTACCTATTTTGTGAAAGAAAAAAGAATTTGATGAATAGATGATTGATTAATTGGCTGAGAAGAGTTTTTGTGAATATTGTAAATAGGAGTTGTAGGTCTCAAGGTAGACACTCGAAAGTGAAAACAAATTAATAGCTTAGGGTGCTTGTTTTACTTTGATTTTCTTTAAATTATAAGGCGGTTGACCTTGAAATCCTAAAAATTTTCGCCTATGGTGTATTTTTTAACACCTCTTGTAGCCTCCTCAAACCAAAACCTCACGAGCCGCCACTGATATATATATATATATATATATATATATATATATATATATATATATATATATATATATATATATATATATATATATATATATATAATTATATATTTTTATATATATATATATATTTTATATTAATTTATATATATATATATATATATTACAAGCAACTCTCGGGAAAAGCGAAAGATTATAACACGTTTCAAGCGAGATGATTTCAACCAATGGTTTATGTTGGATTTAAACCGCAAAGTCCTAGCAAACCGATAATAGCTCTTTGAGGGTGGAGGTTAATTGTTTTCAAAACAAACAGATTGGAATATGACTTCTCCGGACTTCGTTTTATGGGGGTACATAAAGGGAATTGCTTATGACACCTCCATCCATGCGAAATGACATAAAAGAGCCCATAGAACTTGGTTTTCGAAGCAAAAGTTATGAGAGATGTTATCAAATGTAGCAAAATCTTTTGAGAAGGAAATACGGTTGTGTTTAAAAATGAATGGTCTTCAGTCATTTGGAACATCTGTTATGCTCATATTTTTTTCATTTAGATCAGCATTTATTTTGAATTTGTCACAAATAAAATTTCAAATTATTGTTACGTTAATTAAACTTCATTTCAATTCTGATTGTTACAAGTAATTGATTACATCCCAAAGTTTCATAGGCGACTTGAAAATTTCAATTATTTGTTTAAAATAGAGAGCTGTATGAAAATATTTCTTTTTTCATAAAATCCTAACGAATAAGCTTTATGGGCGCCTCAAAGTATTTGAGGTAATCAAATTTTGAATCTGTTATGAACATAAAATACAGGGTGTGTCATTTAAATTAATTAAGTTATATCTGTTTGAAATTCTTGATTATTGGACGGCCTGTGTAAATTATATAATTTTTCACAAGTGGAACATTAAACTTGATCCATTATCAGATTTAATTATAAATTTGGCATACAGAAAGCTCATACATGCTGAAAATTTAAACGTTGAAGTTGCTATCACTTTTCAACATTATATGAATTATATCCAAAATCGTATAAGTGAGGTAAACTTTAATGAAACTCACCTTTATTTTGGTAGTAGAAGCAGAAAATGCTATATTATATAGTGGGTCCCATTTATAAGAAACACAACTTTGATACATTTCGAGCTTTTGGAACACCCTGTATAATTTGAAAATAATTTTAAAATATTGTGCCCGCTACCTACATCATACCTAACTTTGTTTCTTAACCAAATCATTTAGACACAATATTCCGTGGCGTCTAACGTGAATAAACCTGTATATATAAATATACATACATACATATATATAAATATATATATATATATATATATATATATATATATATATAAATATATTATATATATATATATATATATATATATATATATATATATATATATATATATTATATATATATATATATATATATATATATATATATGCCAGCTGACACGGCAAACTTTGTTCTGCCGTATAAATTATTATTATCTATCTTTCTATCTATCTATCTATCTATCTATCTATCTATATATATATATATATATATATATATATATATATATATATATTTATATATAAGTATGTATGTATATTTATATATACATGTTTATTTACGTTAGACGCCACGGAATATTGTGTCTAAATGATTTGGTTAAGAAACAAAGTTAGGTATGATGTAGGTAGCGGGCACATATATATATATATATATATATATATATATATATATATATATATATATATATATATATATATATATATAATATATATATATCTATCAATCTATCTGACCCGGCAAACGTTGTTTAAATTATTAAAAGGGTTATTAAAAATATGGGTTTTTGATAGAAGGGTGAAAATTTAGAGTTGTATGTATTTTTTAATGCAACATCATAAAAAAATGAAAATAAAAAATTTTGTCCAGAAAATTTATAAAAATGTTTGGGGTGGACCATCCTAATCACTTAGGGGTATGAAAACTATATCACGACCTATTCTCAGACCGAATATTATTATTTTCGATTGCCATCTTGCAACCCTATTGCGGATCTATGGATAAAATAAAAGAAATATAAATCGCGATGGATCGTAGAGACGTCAAAATTTAGGATTGTATGTATTTTTGAATGCTGTATCATAAAAAAAACAAAAAGTTTTGTCTAAAAAATAAAAAAAAAGTTAACTTTTAGGGGCATGAAAACAAAATTTCATGAGAATCGGTTGAGCCATTTCGAAGGAGTTTAATTACGAACCCCGTGACACGAGAATTTTATATATCAATATATATATATATATATATATATATATATATATATATATATATATATATATATATATATATATATATATATATATATATATATATATATATATATATATATATATATATATATATTATATATATATAAAAATATATATATATATATATATATATATATATATATATATATATATATATATATATATATATATATATATATATATATATATATATATATTATGTTATTTAGACAGAGCCCAGAGGGTGGACGAATAAATGTAAGAACATGGGACTAAGAGTGGGACATGAGACACTATATAGTCTATATTTCGACCAAGTTGTTTTAGCGGAGGACTAAGACGATTTAAGCTACATGGTTAGAAAACTCCAGGAAGAATATGGAAAAGCTGGACTGACCATGAATATGAGTAAATGTGAATATCTGTTAGTCGGTAACAATGAGCGTTACGGCCTACCCTTAGAATGCGGAATAATAAAAGGAGTAGACCAGAGTAAATACCTAGGAGTTATCCTAAATAAACAGGCCCACAGCAATGAAGAAATTAGGGAACGGATTACCAAGGGTAGAAAAGCCATTGGAGCATTAAACTCACTCCTTTGGGTGAAAGAAATCAAAAAGGAAACAACAATATATATATATATATATATATATATATATATATATATATATATATATATATATATATAATATATATATATATATATATATATATATATATATATATATATATATATTCCATTATTTTCGTACTACTAAAGCTCCCTTCATGTCTAGATATAAAAACCTTCCTCTAATATAAGAATGATTTAATTCACAAAGAGATATATTTTCACAATATCTCTTGGTTTGAAAGAACGTCAAGTATCTTTCAAGAACCTTATCCGCTGAAAGTAAAAATTTTTTGTCATTAAATGTTGCCACTTTGGAATATGCCGAAAGTTATCATGTAATTTTGGTTTGAACTAATATATCAATGAATCTGGTAAATAACTATAAACCCTGTTGTTCATGGTCAATTGGCATACTCACTATTCTGGAGAAATTGAACAATGTGCGGCCGTGACCACGAAGAGTTCGGAGATCAGGCTTCCACCACAAGCCCAATGCAATTTTTGTGAACCACTCTTTTGGTATGCGATAACTGCCTATAAATTCAGAAATTAATTAAAAAATGTATTTATTAAATTAAAATAGCAAAATTATCGGTCTAGCCCGCATATATTGAAGGGGGAATCTATTAATTACGTGAGAGAATTTTGGCTATTTTTAGAAATCCCCCTCCCCCTTGGTGAGATCTCGTGAGATTTTGCTCGACTCCCTCCCCCCTCCTGGAATCTCACGTGAGATTTTTTGAAATGCGCATTTGTTATGTAAATGAGTGAATCTGTGCTCGATTTGTTTAAAAAACAATTTTCTTATAATTTTTTCTATTTAAGATTTTCAATGACGTAACATAGAATCACAATGAGTTTTAACAATAAAATACTTAAATAGGAACTAGTAGCATTTGTAAAAGAATATTCATTCTAATTAAATCCACGGAGGCTCAAGTATGATCTCAAGAGTGACTAATTTAACACTTCTTATTCCGTCATAACATCAATAGAAAATTCTATTAGTTCAAGTAAATTAGTAATAATTAATAATCTCAACGAAGCTGTTCACCCTCGCACTGGAAGATGTTTTTAAGAGGTTTCCATGGAAGAAAAAGGGAATCAAGATCGATGGATCATACCTGAGTCATCTTAGATTTGCTGACGATATCGTGCTTATATCGGAAGATATAGCTGAGATCGAGTCAATGCTCCTGGAATTAAATCAGGAGGCAGGGAGAGTTGGCCTAGAAATGAATTATTCGAAAACGAAAATAATGACTTCAGGAAATGCTCAAATACGCGTAAACAACGTTATTATCCAAGTAGTTGATGAATACAACTACTTAGGCCACACCATCAAACTTGGAAAAGACAACCGAGAAAGTGAGATTAAGAGACGCGTCCAACTCTTTGGGCAGCATTTGAAAAATTGTCCCATATACTGAGAGACAGCACAACTCCCATCAATTTAAAGCGAAAGATGTATGATACATGTATCCTGCCAGTATCTACCTATGGACTCGAAACCGTTGCTATAACACAAGCCAATGCGAAAAAGCTACGAGTAATGCAAAGGGGAATGGAGAGGTCGATGCTTGGAGTATCTCTCAGAGATAAAATTAGGAATGAAGAGATTCGCAGAAGAACCGGCGTTAAGGACATAGTGAAAAGAATTGCGGAACTGAAATGGCAATGGGCGGGTCACATCGCAAGACAGAAGGATGGGAGATGGACACCAATAATCATACATTGGCGACCCAGGGAGACGAGAAGGAGTGTCGGTAGACCCCCTCTGCGATGTATAGATGACATCAGACAGATTGCCGGTAATCAATGGTATCAAGTGTCTCAGAACAGATGGGAATGGAAGATGTTGGGAAAGGCTTATGTCCAGGATTGGGCAAACGAAAGCTGACAAAGAAGAAGTAATAATTTATAAACATGTTGAGTAAATAAAATTAATAATAAAATAATGATTGCAATGAGTCATACAGAATTTTTTTTTCAGTGACAATTATAAGTGCATCGTATGTTCAATATAACTTGTTATGGCGTTATTTTTTAATGAATAATCTTCACGTTGTACCGTATACTAAAATGAAATATTCACTCCAAAAAAAAATGTATTTATTAATAGTTAACGAATAATGTTAGATTTTGGATTGATTGGGCCGATACTTGGTGTAAATTAATAAACATATTAAAACAATGGTTAAAAATAACAATTTACACTTTTATTTTAAGAAATAACGCATGACGCACGTTTCGGTGGAACTTCACCTTCTTCAGATGCTAATGGCAAACTAACTATGATTTTCTGTTATATCGAAAACAAGAAATGACAAATTATGTAGAAGGGGTAAATACAAAGATGGTTACAAATAATTATTAGAAAAGGAAAAACCAATTCTGAACTGCTAGTCAGGTAGTTCGGTAATTTTGAAAAGATTAAGAAGGGGGCTTGAAGTATGATCGATTTGGCTATTCAATAGGAGACCGGAATGCTTGTATTTATTTATCTGTAATGATTCTAAAAAATTAAGTTTAATTCCTTTACTTTCAGTATTTGATATTTTAAAATCGAAATTGAATGTGTGATTTTCTTGGATTAAAAAAGCTACGTTTGTGTTCTGAAATTCTAGTTTGAAAACTTCTGAAAGTTCTACCAATGTAAAACTTATCACAATCGCCACAATTAATTTTATAAACTCCCGATTCATTATCTTTATGAACTTTGAATTTATTATTTTTTATATGATTTCCTAAATTATTACCGGTACGATAAGCAATGTTAATGTTGTGCTTAGATAAGAGAGATTTAAGTTTTTTACTTGAATTTCCGATGAAAGTGGGGCTGTTGTATTTGATATTATTTTTAGTAAGGGGGTACACCTGGTTAATCGCATTTTTGAAAAACTTTTTATCTATCATATTGTCTATAATATTGGGATCATAATTATTATTTACGGCAATTTGTTTAATTATATTTTTCTCGATGTTGAAATTGGCATTTGAAAGTGGAATATTTACTAAACGATGTACATACTATTGAAAGCTGCCATTTTGTGTTGGAAAGGATGTAGGGAAGTACTATATATGACGCTATCAGTGTGCGATGGTTTGAGAAAAATTGAAAAATTATGTTTGTTATCTACTTTTGTTATTTTCAAATCCAAATAGTTAATCGAGTTATCTTTTTCCATCTCTAAAGTGAATTTTGTATTAGGGTGTAAAGTATTAATGAATGTTTGAAATAATAATTGAATAATGTTAGAACAATACTGGTTCATATTTAATAAATGAACAAATTGTTTCCAAACAAATGTAATTTATTTATAGTTCATAAATTCTTCTATCAGTGCTTAATTGAACCGCGTTTATTATGTATGATTTAGCCATATTTTAGTGGAGAAACATTTTTTACATAATTTAAACCAGTTTTTTCGCAATTTTATACTGTTTCTTGAGGGGAAAATGAAGTGATTTATGACAAGACCACCCCCTTCCCCACGTGAAATTGAGTGAGATTTCGCTCGCTATATACAGGGTGATATACTGGAGGGCATAGTCGGACATTCTCTACCCAACTAAAATATTTTAGGTGTTGCGGTGTTGCCACTTCTATTAGAAAATAGTAGCAACTTTGATTTTTCAAATAGAACACCCTGTATATAATATTATGTTTAGAATCTACAACAATTTTCCAATAACTTTTCATGATATTTCCCTATATCTGTTACCGTTTTCGAAATAAAAATTATTTTCATTTTTTTTCTTCGAAAATCAAGACCTATTAAAACGCTGATATCTTTGAGTCGAGAAATGATGTGATATCGAAATTTGGCTTGGAGTTTGGTGATACTTGGGAGCTTCCTACACTTTGTTATATGTATGTATATATGTGTGTACACTAAAATGGGTATGTCTTATTCTATGGTTTCACTTAGATAGAATAACATTGTATCTCTATGATTAATACTGTCAATATATAGAATGTAATATGTAATGGCGTACCTATACAAGATGTTAAGTTGTTAGATTATTGAATAAAAGTATTCAAGTACATGCGGATTTTATTACTAAAGTATTCAAACATTAGGTTATGGGCCCAGGTCTGGTTCCCAGGAAACTGTGCAGTACGTAATACAGTTAATTCAAAAGGAATAATACAAATAAAAGGTGAATCCAAAAAGCCGGGAAAAGGCACGTGGAAAGTCTAAAGACTATACGAAGTTTCAACAACAGTTTACTGGTGTATGAACGATTCAAGAACAATCGAAATGGATAAAAAAAATTGAATATAGAACCACTTAATGGTAGCAATTATCATAATTGGAAATTTAGGGTTGAAATGTTGTTGGCAGAACATGATGTCTCTGCAATGATTATTGCCGAAGTTAATTCAGAACAATCAGCAGAATTAAAAAAGGATAATAAAGCAAAATCTATCTTGGTACAATGTATAGAGGACACAGAGATAGAAAGTTTGAGAGATTGCAAATCAGCCTTTCAAATGTGGAATGTACTAAAGGGAAAATATGAGAAAAAAGGACTTCCTGGACAATTATATCTGAAAAAGAAACTTCTTAGCATGAAATTGAAGGAGAACGAAAGCCCAATAAAATTTCTTGAAGAATTTGAAAATACAGTGAGACAACTCAAAGCTGCCGATGTTAAGCTAGAAGATCAAGATATAATATGCAATCTATTATTGAGTTTACCTGCTTCTTATGACACGTTTGTTACAGTTATAGAAAATTTGTCCGATGTAACCTATGAATCCGTTAAATCCAAATTATTAGCAGAAGATGAGAAGCGAAAAATGAGTAATGGAGAAGATAAATCTATGAAAACACATACAGCATTCACATCACAGCGAGGTTGCTTCAAATGTGGTCGAATGGGTCATTACAAAAGGGATTGCCCTCAAAACAGTGGTGGAGAACAAGGGTCTGCAAGTCGAAACTTCAATCGAACAGGTGGTGGATTCAACAAAGGCAATTACAGAGGTAGTCAATCAGGGTTCAGAGGAAACAGGGTCACAAATAGAAGTTTTAGAGGTGGGAGTAGATTTAGTAATAGTTATCATAGTAATCAGGCAGAAATGCAAGAAAAATTTCAGAATAATGAAGGTCATAGTAGTAATAAAAATGATAGTCCGTCAAATGTCTGTTTTATGAGTGATAGTAATTCTGATTTTAATAATGGTAAAATAGTTTCTAATATTCTTAAATTCTGCATTGATTCAGGCTGTACAGATCATATGGTAAATGATAAAAGCTATTTTTCTAGTTTATTGACATTAAAGAATCCTATAAAAATTGCAGTTGCGAAAGAATCAAATTTTTATTAGCAATAGGAGTAGGAAATATAGAAGTTCTTAGCAAAGTAGGAAGCAAAGAGATAAAATGCACCATTAAGAATGTTTTTTATACTCCAAATTTAAGGAAAAACCTACTTTCTGTCAAAAAACTTGAAATGTCCAATATAAAGGTACTATTTGAAAATGGTCAGGCCAAATTACTTAATGATAGAAACGAAATTTTGGGAATTGGTGAGAGAAAAAGTTTGTATGAAATTAGTTTCAGGTTATATTCATTAGAGTGCCACAATGTAGAATATGATTCTGATTATTTAAAATGGCATAGGAGGTATGCTCATGTAGGTTTTAGTGGTTTGAAACAGATAATAAAAGGTAACATGGTCAAGGGAATTGATAGAAGTATAAAATTGCATGATGTTGATTTTTGCGAACCATGTGTAAAAGGAAAAATGACTCGGTATCCATTTGGTCTGCGTACTAAAAGTAAGAGGTTAT
The DNA here is from genome assembly GCA_030704885.1 of Cynegetis impunctata. Taxonomy (NCBI): domain Eukaryota; kingdom Metazoa; phylum Arthropoda; class Insecta; order Coleoptera; family Coccinellidae; genus Cynegetis; species Cynegetis impunctata. The sequence continues at coordinate 289,367 of JARQZK010000784.1, read as the reverse complement.
TAGAAATAATACACACAGACTTGTGTGGCCCCATTACACCACAGGCAATCGATGGCAGTAAATATTTCTTAACGTTTATAGATGATTTTTCAAATTTTACTGCAGTTTATATGTTGAAAAATAAGTCTGAAGTTTATGAAAGGTTTTTAGAATACATTAATATGGTAGAGTCAAAATTTACATGTAAGATTTCAAAACTCAGAAGTGATAATGGTGGTGAGTATGTTTCAAATGAAATAAAAAGGTTATGTTTAGAAAAGGGTATAATAATTGATTTCACAACACCTTATTCGCCACAACAAAATGGAAAAGCGGAAAGAAAGAATCGTAGTTTAGTTGAAAGAAGTAGAGCGATATTAGATGAATCAGGAATGCCCAAGGAATACTGGCATGAGGCAGTTAGAACAGTAAATTACGTAATGAACAGGGGTATTGCGGCAAATATAAATGTCACACCTGCAGAAATGTGGAATGGTAACAAACCTGATGTAAGTAACCTAAAAGTTTTTGGATGTACTGCATATAGTCATGTCCAGAAACAATTTAGAGATAAATTTGATCCTACTACAGAGGAGTGTGTTATGGTAGGATATGCTCCTACAGGTTATAGGCTCTGGAATGTAAACAAAGAAAAAATCATAATAGCTAGGGATGTTAAGTTTAATGAAAACGAGTATTGGTTTAAAAAGAAAAATATTCAGGTATGTTTGGATTCGGATGTAGATGAACAATTAAAAGTTACAGAACAAAATGAAGGCGAAGGTGAATATCATGATTATATAAATGCGGAAACAAGCGATAGTGAGAATTATAATGAAAGATCAAATGATATGAGAGAAAATAAACGAACAACAAAAATTCCTAAAAAATATGAAGATTACGAACTTTATATGGCATTCAATGCAATAAAATTTTTGGATGAGGTACCACAAAGTTTTTCTGAAATTAAAAACCGACCTGATGAAGTTTTTTGGATAGGCGCGATAAATAAAGAATTAAATTCAATATATGAAAATCAAACATGGGAAGAAGTAGAAATTCCTAAAAATAACAAAATTTTGGACACAAGGTGGGTTTTTTCTTATAAGAACTTAGAGAAGGAAAAGAAAGATAAGTATAAGGCAAGATTGGTAGTTAGAGGTTTTTTACAGGAAAATAATTATGAAAATGTTTATGCACCTGTGGCAAAAATGTCAACCATTCGTTTACTTTTGATAATTGGAAATCAGTTGAAATTCTATTTCATACAATTAGATGTTAAAAATGCGTTCTTAAATGGTATCATTAAAGATGATGTGTTTGTTTATCCTCCAGAAGGTGTTCAGTGTAACCCCAATAAGGTATTTAAATTAAAGAAATCACTGTATGGGCTGAAACAATCTAGTAAATGTTGGAATAGCAAAATTGATTCTTATTTATTAAAAATTGGTTTTGAAAGATCCTGTAATGATTATTGTTTATATGTCATGAATAAAACAGATTCTAAAGTTTACTTATTGTTGTATGTAGATGATATAATTTTATCAGGACCTGACATGGTTTTAATAAATAAAATAAAGATCCAACTGATGACAGACTTCAAGATGATAGATAAAGGAGAGCTTAGATATTTTTTGGGATTAGAAATTAAATATGATAGAGATAAAGGTATATTAAGAATTAATCAGGAACATTATATTTCTAAACTTGTTAAAAGATTCAGAATGGAAGATTCTAAATGTTCACTTATTCCAATCGAACCAAAGTTGTATATTGAGGTATGTAAGAATGTAGAAGATGTAACGAGTAAGCCATATCGTGAATTGTTGGGCTGCATTATGTATCTGATGTTGGGTAGCGGTCCAGACATCTGTTTTGCTTTAAATGTTTTTAGTCGGTTGCAAGATAAAGCTTCAGATTATGCTTGGAATAATTTGAAAAGAATAGTTAGATATCTCAAAGGTACACAAAGATTCGGTTTAGAATATATTCGTGAAGAAAATAATTTTCAATTAGAATGTTTCGTAGATTCAGACTGGGGAGGCGACCAGAGTGATCGCAAGTCTGTGTCAGGATTTGTTTTCAAACTTTCCAACAATACTTTGATGTGGGCTACTCGAAAGCAACATTGTGTTTCCTTATCTAGTTCAGAAGCAGAACTAATTGCACTCTGTAGTGCAGCTTCAGAAGGTTTATGCTTTATAAAACTTTTACAAGATTTCGAAATTGAAGTAAAACCTATGTTGATTTATGAAGATAATCAAGGATGTATCTCCATATTGAATAACCCTGCAAATAATAGAAGGGTAAAGCATATTGATATTAAATATAATTTTGTTTCAGAATGCATGAATAATAATATCATAAAAATTTTATATATCCCAACTGACATGCAATTAGCAGATTTGCTAACTAAAGGTTTGAAGTATGTTTCTTTTGTTAAATTTCGAGATAGTATAGGAGTTAAGAATTTATAATAGGATGGAACATTTTAGTGAGGGGGGCTGTTATATGTATGTATATATGTGTGTACACTAAAATGGGTATGTCTTATTCTATGGTTTCACTTAGATAGAATAACATTGTATCTCTATGATTAATACTGTCAATATATAGAATGTAATATGTAATGGCGTACCTATACAAGATGTTAAGTTGTTAGATTATTGAATAAAAGTATTCAAGTACATGCGGATTTTATTACTAAAGTATTCAAACATTACACTTCAGCCTAATCTGCGTTACTTTAATAATAATAAGTGAAAAAATTCAGTTATTTTGTTTGCTCGAAAAAGTGACTGAAAGATGATTATTTCAAATAGAATGCCCTATATATTATTGAAAATTCGAAAAGCTGCTGGAGTTTGCTCTTTATCTATGTATATCGTACCTACTACACCTATACCTTACTAGTCAGGTTACGGACTTATTAGCATTCATTTGTGAAAATGTTCCTTGCACATGGTGTCCCCATTCGGTATTTGGTAAGCATGCCATGATCACTATTTGATATTAACGTTGTGACAATCTACTAATAGTATCGATACTTTTGACATCTCAGAAGTTGCAAATACTTTCAAAAATGATGGAACAAAACTATTCAAACGAATTTCTTATGAATTTGTCTATTATTTTTGGTGTGCGTTCGAGAGACAATTACAGTATTACCCAAACATTTGAAGGTTTGGATCCGAATGAAATCAGATCTGCCACGTCGAAATCAGTCAACGCCCGCATTTTGAAGTGGTTGAAAGTGAACGGCCAGCGATTCGAACATATTTTGAAACATTCCACATAATTGTTTTCCTTTTTTATAATTATTTATATCAATATTTCCACTATCAAGTCTCTTGGTGCTTTTTTAAAGTTTATCCATACGCATTGAAATTATTCTAAATTCGTATGAATTTCTTAAGGTTTATTGGCGGTAGATTCGGATACATTTTATGGAACTTTTACATTTTCTGCTGATAATTTTATCAAACTGTCCAAAAATAATAAACAAATTCATAGGAACTTCGTTTGACTAGTTTTGTTCCATCGTTTTTGAAGGTATTTACAACTTCTGAGATGTCAAAAATATCGATACTATTAGTAGATTGTCACAACGTTACTGTCAAATAGTGATCATGGCATGCTCACCAAATACCGAATGGGGACACCATTTACAAGAAAAATTTTCACAAATAATTGCTAATAAGTCCGAAACCTGACTAGTTAGGTATAGGAATGATATACATGGATAAAAAGCAAATTCCAGCAGCTTTCCGAATTTTCAATAATATATAGGGCATTCCATTTGAAATAATCAACTTTCAGTCACTTTTTCGAGCAAACAAAATAACTGAATTTTTTTACCACCCTGTATTGAAGTAACGCAGACTAGGCTGAAGTGTAGGGAGCCCCCAAGTACCACCACACTCCAACCCAAATTTCGATATCACATTATTTCTTAACTCAAAGATATCAGCGTTTTAATAGGTCCTGATTTTCGAAGAAAAAAAATGAAAATAATTTTTATTTCGAAAAGGGTAACAGATAGGTATAGGAAAATATCGAGAAAAGTTATTGGGAAATTGTTGGAGATTTTAAAAATAATATTATATACAGGGTGTTTCATTCGAAAAATCAAAGTTGCTTCTACTTTCTAATAGAGGTGGCAATACCGCATTACCAAAAATATTTTAATTGGGTAGATTATATCCGACTATGCCCTCCAGTAAATTTTCAAAGTGATTCGTCGTATGGTTCACCAGAAACGTCAAATGTGCAATCCACCGTGAATCACCCTGTATATATATATATATATATATGTATATATATATACATATATATATATATATATATATATATATATATATATATATATATACATATATATATATATA
>JARQZK010000784.1:170000-280000 GCA_030704885.1 Cynegetis impunctata | reverse complement strand
GTATTATTTGTTTCAAAGATTTTCTGGCAGAAAGATGTCCCTATATGATTTTCGGCTAAACGTAATTGGAAAGCTCTTGAAAAAAAAGGTACTTCAACCTCAAATAATAAATAGACAACAGTTTCCCACTAAGATAACTTCCAAAAATACGAAGGGTGAAACTAAAAGGAAAAGATGCCAAATATGTTCAGGAAAAAATCTAAGAAAAGATACTATATTTGAATGCCCTACCTGTTCGGATAAACCTGGTTTGTGCCCAGGTGAATGTTTTGCAGCATATCATTCATAGTTTCTAGTTTTAATGACCTTTACATTTTTTGATATTTTGTGTTTATTTCATTTATAGTTTGATTCTTGTTTATGGTATTTTATCAATAAAAGAGTTTGCGTTTATATATCTTTTTTTTTTCTTGTGAAACTCAGCAAAATCGAAAAACGCGGATCTGCGTGATTCCGCATGCAGGGATGAAATTACTACCACAGTGCTCATGACGCGGATCCGCGTTTAACAAAAAAAAGTATGAAATGTGCGAATATCTCTTCCAATTACTTCACTCAATCAGAAATGACATTTCCGAGATACATTTTCAGAAAATAACATGGTGAGCATCCGGCTAATGATGCCCCCTAACGGTGAGCAGTGAAAGTGTTAAAAGCATACTTGAACTAAATTCATTTAATTCAATTGAAATAATGGCGTCTTCTTGAACAACATAATATGATATAAGGTTCAGTGAACTTGTTTTGCTTGCTTCTATATCGAAAGGTGTAAAACCTTTTAGCATTGAATCACATTTACGTTTTACACAACTCAAATCCGCTTTCAGTTAAGATACAAACTAGAAACAGATTCAAAAATTTTTATTTAGTTTTGATAAAAATATCTGAAAGCAGACGAGTCGGAAAAAGTATTTTAGAAAACAATTTCTAGTATCAATATCTGAACAATTTTCGTGCCGAGGCATCTTTCTTTTTTAAATTAATATTTAATGGAATTTATATCGAAGGTATGGATGAAGAAGTGGAAGAATCATCTTTAATTGAATGATGCAAACGTCCTGGAACCCATTAAAAACACGCTATCATATTAAAATAAAATTTAATAGCACAAATAACAATCTACAAAAGATTCAGTGAATTGATACAATTACGAATCTCTTCTAAACAAAGAATATTGCAAATATACAAAGATAGGTACTTGAAAATTTAGAATTAAAGTATTAATTACAATCGAAACACCACACTTTGAATAAAACAGTAGTATAAAATTCAACCTTAACACTAAATCAGTTTTACAATAAAAACAAAATAAGGAACGATTGTTTGTTCGTACATAACTTCTGATTACTTAAATTTAAAAGGATTTCAATAAAATTCGTGAAATTATATAGAAATACTTCCAACAAATATACTGAGAGTATTTAATCAGTACTATTTCAATTAGCACCAACATTTTATTGCAACAAATTTGGTTTTTCAATGATTCTTAACTTACTAACATATCAGCCTAGTATATTTCTCTTCACAAACAAAATTATAAATTTGAACAATTTTCTTAATAATATAGTAATAAAAAATTGCAACCTCCAGTTATTTTATATATAATTGCGAGTAGGAGATGAAGAATAACTCAAGGACATTTACTTAATAAATATGCTTCTTTACTAATCTGTTACACTGACTTTTAGAAGTTTTCAAAAATTAAAAAAGACTTTCTGCTTCATCCAGAAAATCTTTGGGCTTCTCAATATCAAGAAGCAATTAAAGATTATTCCATTTTTCCTATGAAAAAAATTATAGTAAAATATTCTCTTCTTACATAGCGATTACCTCTGTAATACAAATTCCATTCAGTTAAGAAATGGATATATTTTCACAAATTAATATAAAAAGCATGCAGGGTAAGACTATCATTTCTATAACATTCTATAAATTAGTGTTGTTTTTACAATTATATACTATCATATCTACTCAGTTCCATTCCGTATATTCTTATTGAACTATGTTATTTAAAGATTTCTTGTTCTCTTCCTAAACATTAAATTGCTTCATATTAAAGTTTCATGTTTCTAAGTATTTAAATATGACAAATTTGAATAAAATGGAAATATTGTCGAAGGAACACAGACTTTCGAATTAATTCACATAACTATGATGAATTTCTATAATTAGGTATCTTATATTAGAAAAATTAAGAGTCAAAGTTAGATATGTAAAGATTATCAACAATTATCACAATGAATTTAACTAGACCGACATTCTTCAAGAGATATACACCCTTTTGAAAGGTATTATAAGCAGGATATTGCAAGTATATATAGTATCAGTAAATTCTATTCCACCTATTTTCCATCTATTTTCCATTTACATTTAATGACTAATTAAAATTCATTGAAATTGTATTGGTATAGTAACAATTTTACAGAGCAATACACGAGAGCTGCTAAAGAGTCTTAAAAATATTGAATATGGACAGCATGTAGAAATGGAAGGAATCTTCAATAAGTAAACCTTCGAAAGCCAAAATAAGTGTTTTGTTGTACATCTCACCATTAAGAATTTTAAAAAAAGTTGCGAAAACAATGTTGGCCCCAAAGTACTTAAGTAAATATTCCATTTTTTTCATTTCAGATCGTAGTCATATAGGTCAAATATTGAGCTACCTTATAGCTGTGTGGGCGATAAAGGTCACATTTTCCACTTCATATGGTTGGTAAAATATTTTTCTAAGTTGTTTTCATTCATCGAAATCTGTAACAAAGGAGGTTTCATAAGCAGGTTAGATTAGATAATACTTATCGAAGTACAATTTTGTGATAAAGGAGATTTTATAATTCTCGCATTATTAAGTCTCAGAAAACTTCCTTTTCTTTGAAGTAAACCGATCAGTTAATTAATCTGATCAACAAAAACTAAATTTGAATTTACTACGTTCATTATCACAAAAATACTACTGTGGCATATAAATATGACACAGCGCCACTAGTCGGAAACAATTGAACCTTTCTTTCAGACAGACATTTCGGCAACGAGAACTAGCCACCTTCGGGTGTTCCGGACGTATGAGTTCTCGTTGCCAAAATGTTTTCGTCTGTCTGAAAGATGTGGTTCAATTGTTTCCGACTGGTGGCGCTGTGTCATATTTTGTGTCATTAAGTTGCTAGAAGGAAAATATAAGACCGTTTGAAATGTTGGTTTGGTTATCACTTTCGATGGATGGATGATACTGATGAGCCCCAATAAGGGCGAAACAGTCTGTCTATCAATTTCCATCGATTGTGATAAACAAATTAACATTTCTAACAATTGCCGTCTAGGGTAGATGTGGATATTTCGATGCTTCGTGAACTCTTATAACCAGCTCCGCTAGGAGGTTTGTTTGATTAGTTTCAAATAAATGTCCTAGTTCACTTAATTTTATAACCACTGGCGTGTTTTCCGTTTAACACGAATAATTCTTACTTCTATTCATTTGCCATTGCGATTAAATTCGGAGCGATTGCTGCTTGCGGTGTGTAAATGTTGAATCATATCGAATTGATGTGTCAACTTTACTCTGGCAGATATAGTAGCCACCTTCGGGTGTTCCGGACGTACGAGTTCCCGTTGCCGAAATGTTTTCGTCTGTCTGAAAGATGTGGTTCAATTGTTTCCGACTGGTGTCGCTGTGTCATATTTATATGCCATTAAATTGCTGGAAGAAAAATATAAGACTGTTTGAAATTTGTTTTACCAAGCTAGTTAGTTGAGTACGTAAGGTACGCTGGCTAGTATTTGGGAGGTCTCGGGTTCAAACCCCGGGGCCGACTGGTCTGCCATGAGTTTTTTTCAGAGGTTTCCTCATGGTAATGTAAGTCACTGCATGCAAACTTATAAGGCTAATGCTGGGCCAGTATTAATCCTCTGAACCCTACCCACACTTCCTAAGTTCCATAAATATCCCGTCTCACCTATCCTTAATGCACTTATACATACAAGTGTATCCTCTGATCTGGCTGAAGGAGTTAATCCCAAACTCAAGCTGCCCGCCTCCCTGACACATACTTCAGGGTTTCCTTTTTTTTTTGGTTTGGTTATCACTTTCGATGGATGGATGATACTGATGAGCCCCAATAAGTGCGAAACAGTCTAAACAAATTAACATTTCTAACAATTGCCGTCTAGGGTAGATGTGGATATTTCGATGCTTCGTGAACTCTTATAACCAGCTCCGCTAGGAGATTTGTTTGATTAGTTTCAAATAAATGTCCTAATTCACTTAATTATATATATATATATATATATATATATATATATATATATATATATATATATATATATATATATATATATATATATATATACCGTGTGTCCACGAAAGGTGGTTTTTCCCTATAACTTTAATGTTTTCGGATATAATGGAATGGAATTTGGAGGATCTGTTCAATTGTTCAATGCATAAAACTGCATTTTTTGACAAGTAACTCAACTTCAAGCAAATTCCAGATTCACCGGAAGTGACATGAACTTTCGATTTTTAAATGGCACACCTAGTATATTTTCACTTTTTTTTTACTGTTTGTAACCATTTTTTTAATTTTTTTTTGAAATAAATGTTTAATCTTGAGGGCTATAACTTCAAATAACTAATTTCTGTCCTAAAATGTTTGTAGAAATAAAACTTCACTGTTTTCGATCAAAACGTTTTATCTTTGTGACGTTCGATTATAAAAAATTTTATTACTATTTTTTTTCAAATTGCAACATGGTGGCTCGTCAGGATAGAAAGAAAAACATTTTATTACGATTAATTTGATACCGCAACCGCACTCTATTAGATTGTGAGAACTGAAATTAGTTATTTGAGCGTATCCATTGCCCTCTAGAATAAAAATTTATTTCGGAAAACAAATGAAAATACGGTTACAAACAGTGACAAATGATAAATAATTGTATTGTAAATGTCATATGGAGACAAAATAAAAACGGCCAAATGCGAATTGGACTCGCGCACAGAGGGTTCCGTACCATTGACTATGCCCCCCTTAAATATTTATTTTATTTTAATTTTACTATTTATTATTAAAGTAAATATACAACTGAGTATTTTGTGAATATTTAAAGTGCCCACCTATTTTGCCGTTTTTACCTATTCGGCATGGAACCCTAAAAACTGAAAATACACCAGGTGTCACTTCCGGTGAATCCGAAATTTGTATGAAGTTGAGTTACTTGTCAAAAAAATGCAGTTTTATGCATTAACCAGATCCTCCAAATTTCATTCCAATATTCTCCAATATAAAAATTATAGGGGAGAGCCACCTTCTGTGGACAGCTGATTATATATATATATATATATATATATATATATATATATATATATATATATATATATATATATATATATATATATATATATACAGTAGCCACTCGCTAACACGACCCTCAATAGCAAGACTTCCTCGATAAGACGTGCATTTTTCTAATCCCCTTGAAACTGTCATAACACTCTATGTTAAAATAACCTCTATTGTACGACTGATTTTATTTTAAAACCTCAATAGCACGTATTTATCCCCAGTTCAGATGAATGCTCTTAACCTCTATAACACGTTGTTTGTGGAACTGAACCTTTATAGCACGACATCAGCCGTTCCGGCTTCCGGCCGATGATTCACAGGTCTTAACATGAAAATCGTCAGTTGCACAATTGCTGTTGATTAGTCGCTCACGCTGTCAAAACAGTTACACTTCATTTGTTGGTTTTGTTTGTTCGCTTTGAGTTGTGCGTGTGTATGATGTCTGAAAAACGAAAATTAACGCCACTTACCGTTGAGTTTAAAAGGAAAGTGATTAAGGTTGTTGAAAAAAACCCAACGAGAAAAAAAACCGATATTGCTAAGGAGTTTAACATTCCATCAACTACACTACACACAATTTTGAAAAATAAAGATAAATATGAAGAGGGTAGTGGGATCGGTAAAATATGTGTGAGGGCGAAGAAAAGTGAATTTCAAGATTTGGAAGAATGCGTTATTAAATGGCTTAAACAGTGCCGAGATAAAAATTTGCCTATCAGTGGTCCTATTCTACAAGAAAAAGCTCAGGAGTTTGCCAAAAACTTAGGACATGACAGTTTTCGTGCTAGTAATGTGTGGCTACAAAATTTCAAAAAACGGAATGAAATCGTATTTAAAAAGGTTTGCGGTGAAAGTGCCAGTGTTGATAACTCTGTTTGTACTGAGTGGAAAACCCAGATTAAAGACCATGTTGCAGGATATAAACCAGAAGACATTTGGTTAAAAAACTTAGACAAAGAAATGAAAAAGAATAAAAGAAAAATCTTAATTTTTATTGATAACTGCACAGCACATGGCGACATCCCAAAGTTGACAAATATTTAAGTAAAGTTTCTGCCACCTAACACCACGTCGAAGCTACAGCCACTGGACCAAGGCATCATCAAAAACTTTAAAGTGTTCTACCGAGTTGGTTTGACTTTACCTCAATAACATAGAAGAAAACACTCCATTGAAAATAAACAATCTTGATGCTATGTGGATCCTAAGCAAAGCTTGGAACAATGTCACGGAAGATACAATCGCTAATTGTTTCAAAAAAAGTGGGTTCCAAACAACATCTGAGGATGAGGAATCAGTGCAAGATGTAGTCCTACAAGTGATTGATCCAACAGATTGGGAACAAGTTACGGCCTCTCTCGATGTCCAGGGGTTGGAGTTTGAAGACTTTGTGAACTTTGACGATGAAGTTGCGGTTTGTGGTAAACTGACAGAACCAGAAATAATTGAGTCCGTACTGCCTGCCCAAATACCAGAAACACAATTGGAGGAAGAAGAAGACGACGAAGAAGATTCAACTGATCGACCAGCTCCAACGTCTAAGGACGCTCGTAATGCTATTAGTGTTTTGAAGTGGTTTTTTGAGAAAAAAGGTGAAATGAGTGAAAAAGTTGTGAAGTCTATTCATGAGCTAGATAGTGCTCTGGACCACATCTATGTACGCTCAAAGCAAACTCAAATTGACGATTTTTTCACTTTCTATACAGAATAACCTAACTTAATTGAATTTACAGTACTGTACCATTGATTTAATACTGTATTCATTCCTCGATTTTTTCATTTAATTTTTAGACATTTAAAAAGTACTGTACTTTATTTACTGTAGACCTATTTACGTTTTCATTAATTTTGTTAATGAAATTAATTATGATCAATGTAACAATAATATTGTTTTGTAGTAATACTGAGCTTTACAATTAAACTTTATTTTATATCAAATTGTGAATTTTCATTTACAGTATTATAATTCTGACCTTGATAGCACGACTTTTAGGCTACACAACCTTGATAGCAAGAACCTTGACTAGGAGAGTCCCTCGATAACAAGACTGTTTTTCAAATCCCCTTGAGACTCTTGCTATCGAGGTTGTACTGTATATATATATATATATATATATATATATATATATATATATATATATATATATATATATATATATATATATATATATATATATATATATATATATATATTTAAAGCCCTTCTGATCTAACTGTAGATAATCAACATATGATGGTGGTCAGATTGCCATACGCGTTGAATAACTTTAAAATCGAAAAAATAACTATATTATCTGCAATATTTCATTTAAAATATGAAAAAATCGAGGTATTAGGTATATTTTTATATTTTAGGTATATCAAATCATAAAACTGAAATATTGATGGTCTAATCATTTTTAGTTTGCATATATCATGCCACAATATCGAAAACGAACAACAGGAAAGAGTAAATCATAAAGGTAGCGGAAAGAATAAACATTGCTAGAACTAAGGTATCATCTAGGGAAAACTTGTGTTCAAAGGTAACTATGGGACGTTAAACGATCTACATTATATAAAAAAGAATAAAGAAATGGCGGGATATGTAATAAGAATTTCAAAGTATATTTTGTTAGTATTCTTAGAAATAAATAATGTATGTTTTATACACAATATTTGAATTACCAATCATATATGATATATCTCTAACGAATATATATTATCGCTTCTTACTTTTCATTATCAGTCTATCCAATAATTCTCGTTTGATGATTAAGAATTTGCCAATCTAATTAAGATTAGAGTATCCTCTAGTAAGTATAGATACAATAATTTTTTCGGGGTAAATACATAAGAGATAATTTTTTTATCGATGAATGTTTAATTGTATAAACGTTTTATAGTCATGGCAAACAATCGAGAATTAATGGAGCGAAAAAATCGCTAGAGCATGCTCGATTTTTTCTACTTCCCCTGATTCGAGATTTATTGCCGAATGACAATGAAATTTGAGTACAATTTGATATGTATTTATCTATAAAAAATTGTGTCGATTGTTTTTTAGGGGGATTAATACACAACTCTTCATATTGAAAACCCAATCTTTCATGACTAATTCAAGCTCTTGATTTGAAGTATTTTCTATAAGTTCAATGTTTCACCTTCAGAATTATTTCAAACTGTGTTCATAGTGACTTTTGGTTATTTACTGTACTTTTTGGAATAACATTCTTTACAGTTTTGTTGATATTTTCTAAAGATTCTTGAACAAATCTTGTCATTTTGAAACGAAGTTGATAAAAACTCGAAAATAATCTGACAGTTACAGTTGTCACGGTATATAATTGTAAATGTTACCATTCGCGGTATAGTTGATCAAAAACAAGGTGCATACTTATCAGTTATTGGGAAAGCTAGGCAGCTTTTTACATTTAGCATTAAAAATGACTGCCGATTTTAAGAAATTGAAGAAAACTTATTGGTTCTTAGAATAGGCGTGTATTCATCCACGAAAAGAATGATAATAGCTTCGTTCGCGGTAAGGATCCAGAACAGATTCAGAACTGATTCGGGCTTGACATGGTACGAATGCTCGGTCTGAACCAGTACCGAATTATTTTGATCTATTGAATATATCAAATCACTAAATAATCGTGAATGCGCAAGTCTCGAAATAAGAATCCTTGTAACCAAATGATCTGGCCGATACTTGGTGGAAATCCATTACAATAATATAAATAAAACTCTGATTTTTGATTTTCACTTCATTTTGTTAAGCATAACAATTTTTTCGCGAAACACAGTGGCTCCGTCAGATGAGTAAATCAAACTTTACAAATGGCATATCTTAACCCTTTCAGGGCAACTGGTTAGCTAGGAAGACCACAGCTTGTTAGTCATGAGTAAAACTGCTCGTTGGCTATTTCAGTATACCAGTGTGTTTTGTGGGTTGTCTAACATGGCAAAATTTGACGTGTTCATCGAAGACAGACCGAAATAAGTCGAAGCGCGTATAACGTGCATTTGTTTACTATAGTTGGACACTACTTAGAGGATCTGCTGAAACTGTGTGAATTTGTTATTTTTATTTATGAATGGAGGAAAAATGGCTCCAAAGTTATTTACTTATATCTCACTTATGCATTTTCATGAATATATTGAACGTAAATGTTTCCTTACTTTCGAAATTACTAATTTTGTTGGGGTCTCCTGAAGTGACCACTGGACACTTACGTAATCGTGTTATCTTATTTTAGTTCTGAGGAAGCAAGTTTGGAATACCTACCTACTGAATAGGGTTGCCAATTTTCGAAAGGACCAACCCGGGAGATTTTTTTGAGGAGTTTAGTAGGGAGGGGGTTGAAGAAAATGTCAATCATTTATTTATTTTTAATTTATATATACTCTGCTTCTAATATTTGACAGTTTTTTACCACAAAATCATAATCATTAGAAATCGAAGTTTGATTAGTAGAGTGCGGTTGCGTATAATTTTGAAAAAACTGGGGAAATTAGTCACCCCGAGAAGTCGGGAGGTTGAGCATTATTACCGGAGTCATCCGGGCAATCCGGGAGGGTTGGGAACCCAATAACTGAATATTTAGAAAATCTTCATGCAGATGAGTTCCATGATTTGTAAGAAATGTTCAGCGTGCAAAGTAGAATTGTGTTTGAAACATGACTAAAACTGTTTCATGTTATATTACGCAAATTAGGTTATATTGTTTGGTTATATGTTCCTACTGGTTATGTGGAGTGACCACATCCTGCAGGATAATACTTGTGTTTTTTTATCTTGAAATTTGTTTCATTTTCTTCGAGTATCTCTAATAAACCATTATCAAACCATACATAATATTTTTATACTGTTATATAACTGTTATATTCGCTCCATTTTATACTGTTATCTTACTGCCAATATATTACGTTTAGGTTTTCCCATCCCCATTTGTATTACCCATTTCTAGATTCTTAAGATATTTTGTAAAAGTTTGTAAAATTAGTTTGAATTTTTCATATGATAAAGCCAATGTGTTTGGCGAAACAATTGTTATGTTTAACAACATAAGTGGAAATCAAGAACCTAAGTTTTATTTACATTATAAAAATCCTAACTCAATCTCAGAGACCGTTATAACCATTTCTGAACGAATACGGAATCGGTCCGAGGATCAGTTCGAAATAGCTTCAAAATCTTTGCCGCGAACAAAGCTAATTTTTCAATTTGTAACACTAGCAGATCTTATAAATTCAATTTGTTTTTATATAGATAATCTTACCTCCGCTTAAATTATCCAACTGGCTCATGGAGCAAAGCACCATCACGAAATACCATCACCAATACGGAGAAGTGTTTTCTAAATGTGTCCAGCTAGCAAACTCAGACCAGGAATCTATTTTAGCTTGTTGGGCTTCCATACATGTATTTAAATTATTATACATTGTACTTTCTGTTCGTTCCTGTCTTCTCAAAAAACTATCATTTGAATAAGATCTGGGCATGAGTTGCATCCTTTTCAAAATGAGATAGTTTTTATTATCATTGTTATCCCAATATTCATTCTCATTACATTTGTAGCACACACAGAATTCCAAACGTTTCGACTTTATTGGTAGGTTTATACTGAATGTGAAGGTATCGTGTAGAACATATGCTGTAATATTTGTTGAGGATGAAATACTATTTTGTACATAAGAACAGTTAATATCCTCGTGAGTCGCCCAACCATCGAATGAAATTCTCAAAAATATTTTCTTCTCGAAAGATAAATTAGCAACTTTTACTGTACCTATGATCCGACGTTCATTCTCTTTTATTATTATATTTTCTAAACAGACTTTCTGAGAATCAAGTTTATTACGAAACCTTATATAATCTGATGCTGGCTGTGGAAAGGTGATTTCCCAATGGTTATTCGAGACTACAGGATCAGCAGTCATTCCCAGTGTAACTTCAGCTAGAAAACGCTTACTCCATATTGGAGGAACATTAGATGGTTCAGTCATCAATCGGACGTGAGTCAATGACATTCCTTTGTCATCAGCAAACACAACTTTTTTCTTCGTTTTAGTTGGACTAGTTATATCTTCATCAGACGAAGCTTCTTCGCCTGTTCTTATAACAAGAATTGGTCTTCTGGGCACTGTAGGCATTCTAGGTGGATTCCTTTGTACTGACGAACTTGTCCTTTGAAGTTTTGGCACTGTAGATAATTCTCTGAATGAGCTACGAAAGGAGCTGTTTGGTGACGAATATCCAGATGGACTGTGCGGAAACACTGGCGGACTGTGAGATACTAGCATGGCTCAGACAATTTATCCTGAAACAACAGAATATATGACGTCAATTGTCTACTCGCTCAACGCTTGTTGGGACATTTTTCAAATTATTAATCAAATGAATTTAAATATTTGGCTTGATTCCACTAAATTCATTTTATTTAATCGACATTGTTTCAGGCTATTAACCCATTATTAGGAGGTGATGACAAACTAAAGTTGAAAATGTAACAATATATATTTATAATACTGCTTCAACGAGTGCGGAAATACAGTTCTATTTGGTGATTAGTGATGAATAAGTTCCTGGAGCTTGCCGATTTAATCTACAAAGCCTCTAAAACCCGTCCTCTTTGCTTTTTTCAATGAATGTAGTATTTTTCGTTATCTAAATCTATAAAATGGTTGTTTTGTATATAATGCTCCAAAATTTCAGTTTTATTCATATTTTGGATAACTGATTCTTTGAGTTCCTTCCGATATGGTGCATTACAGGGCCGTAGCCAGCACTGCTTTCTAGAGGGGGCTAAACAAATTCTTGAGGGGAATTGTTTTTACATAGTACTAAAATAAATAAACGTGAATGCTCAGAATAGTAGTCCTCTACAGAGTTATAGTATTTATAGTGTTCTTACCTTATTGTATTAATTCAACCTATTGCAAATATTGTGAGTTAATTTGGGAAAAAAAGTTTATTGAAACAAATTTTTGATCATCTGCATCTTCAATATTTGGATATCCATGCTTGAAGAGCAATTTTCGTTGTTTTTTGGACATAAGTTCAACTATGCTTTTATACAATACCCTAGCTCGGTCCACACTAGAATATGCTAGTGTTGTTTGGAATCCGGGATACGCGTTTTATGTAAAGAGTAATGAATCGGTTCAGAGACGTTTTTTAAAGTATTTATGGTTTAGCTCTGATGGAGGTATTTCTTATGAGTTGCTAAATACTAGATTCAGTGTTCCATTACTTGAAACTCGTAGAATATATTTGGGAATTATGTTTTCATACAAAATGTTTAGTAATTCCATTGACTGTTCATTTCTACTTTCTCTTATGAATTTGCATTGTTATTGTTGACAAAATAAGAAAAAAATGTAGTGGATGCAATTGCATATTTGAACGTAGTTTTCAGTTCTGAACAACTTTTTTCTTCAACAATTTTCGATATTTTCAAATATAAAGTTACTTTACTCTTGAGTGAAATTTATATTTTTCGACACACCGTGTATACGACTGAAAAAATTTGATATCTGATGATTGTTTTTGTAACTTAGGTTATTATTGTATTATTTGTGATTGTAGTATTCCTTATTTTTTTTGAACAAATATTAATAATAATAAGAATAATATATATATATATAATAATATATATATATATATATATATATATATATATATATATATATATATATATATATATATATATATATATATATATATACAATCTCTTGATAATTATTAGCAATAACAGGCTGGTTGAATCTTAAAAAACTCGATTTTATTAAAAAGTTGACGTTTCACTACGACGTAGTTTTTAATAAAATCGAGTTTTTTAAGATTCAACCAGCCTGCTATTGCTAATAATTATCAAGAGATTAAAAATAGATCACAGGCAACAACAATTCGAATAAATAATTATATATATATATATATATATATATATATATATTTTTATATGTATATATATATATATATATATATATATATATATATATATATATATATATATATATATATATATATATATATATATATATATATATATATAGTTTTCATCGGTCTCTGATGTAACCGTACGATAATATATTAATTCAGTATTTCATATATTATTCTAACGGTATTAGGAAAATTTACAATCGCCGTTGATATCTCCGACAGAGAACTCCCGATAACAATTCTCGGAAAAATACACCACGCAATCCAATGTTTTTAGATTTTCAGTACACAAGAGAGCAGGTGAATTGCAATAATGATATCTACAGAAAATTATTCGAAGTGAGTCACTTATACTATTAGTCAATAGGTGGCGCGTATTAATTTATTTAATTTATTTTGCAAATATCTCGGTTTCTATTGCAAATAGGTCAAAAGTGATCAGAAACAATTTTGTAGAAAATTTTAATATCTACAATTTTTGATGGAAACATTTTTCCATATTTTTTATGTGTTCGAGGTATTTCAAAAAAAGTGAGCCTTCTTTTTTCTCCAGTAAGAGTTTTTTATTTGTGTTTGCTCACAGAGTTGCATCATTTACTATGTTTCTGAAATATTGTTTTCAATTTTTGCTTGTGTTTATTCTCATATAATTTGTATTCACTTTATTGTATTTATTCCACTGTATAATTGGCAGAAGCTGTTGAGTGGTGTAGTTCTAAATAAATAAAATAAGTTCATCAATTATGGCCTCTTCTTAACCATTATTTTTTCGCTTTCACCTTGGGTTTTTTGATTTTTTTTTAAATGTGTCTGTGTATAACGGTAATAACACTAAGATATGTATGAATGAATGGAAGGCACTCGATTTTATTGTAATTGAATTATTACTATTTTTATATATTATGGTATCAGTGTGCGAAGGTTTTCCATAAATTTCGAAACTGAGGGAATTATATACATATCCTTATGTCCAGAAAACTCAAAGAATAATGTTACTTAAATTCACTGTAGAGATCGAAAATGAACATCATTCTTGATTGTGATGGTCAAACCGGTAGAAACATCGGCACCAGATTGGAAGAACATTAAAAATCAATAATCCAAAATAGCCACGTTATAGATTTAGATAAACCAAAAATAAAACTTCATTGGATTAACAATAAAATGTATAGAAGAAATGGGCAAGCCAAAAGAAAGCACCCAAATTCTTTGGCTCTGTTTTTGGTTTCATACCACTATCCAAGGTTATGGAGAAGGTTATGCACGATCAGATACAGTTTCACTTAGAGAAATACAGTATTTTGCCTGTCAATCAGTCAGGGTTCAGAAAAGGCTATGGGTGTGCTACTACTCTTCTCGACATCACTGATGATGTAGTTAAAGCCATTGATTGTAAATATACGATGGCATTGATTTTGATCGATTACTCTCGAGCCTTTGATATGATTGTTCATGAGTTAATGAAGTCCATCTTGCATTACTGTGGTTTCTCCAACGAGGCCATTAAGTTTGTTTCATGTTATCTGCAGGGAAGAAGACAATATGTCTAGACTACGGCAGGAGAATCTCAGGTGAAGGAAGTTAAACGCGGAGTCCCTCAAGGTTCCATATTGGGACCACTTCTGTTCAGCATCTATACGAATTGTCTGACAAAAGATGTAACAACATGTAAGTGCCATATATATGCTGATGATGTGCAATTGTATCATTCTTTTTTGGCTAAGGACTCAGTGTCGGTTTCACGTAGAATTAATTTTGATTTGCAGTGCATTTTGTCAAACTCGATGAAGCATGGTTTATGTATAAACGATGGCAAGATTAAATTGATCATATTCAATAATAATGAGTTGTGTCAAACACAGCTAGAAATTCGTATAGGAAATGACATCTTAACACCTGTAAGAAGCGTTAAAAATTTGGGGCTACTGATGGATGATAAACTCAGATTCACTGAGCATATAAATAAATGTTTGAAAGGGGCTTTTGCAAAACTAAGGATGTTGTTTCCACACAGGCATATCTTGCCACAAAGTTTGAAGCAAACCATTTGTGACGCATGGGTTCTGTCCCATTTTAATTACTGTGACGTTGTTTATGGGCGTTTTCTGACAAAGTTGGATATAAAACGTGTCGAGATGATGCAGCGTAGTTGTCTGAGGTTTATATGGGGGATACGCAAATTTGACAGAGTGACGCATAAGCTGCAGGTATTTCGTTGGAGAATCGGAGTAAACTGCATTCGGCGATTCTGTATTTTAAAATTTTAATGAACAAAACACCTCCATATCTTTATAATAAAATAAAATTTCCTTCGGATGTGCATACCTTGAATGTTAGAAGTAGGGGACTGCTTACCCCCCCAAAACATCGTACTGCGCTTTTCCAGAAAGGTTTTTCGTACAACATATGCAAGACAATGAACTTTCTATTGCCGAAATTGAGAGGTTGCACATCTTTGAGTAGATTTTCTGCGGAATTGAGGAGCTATTTGGCTCAGAGCCCATTGCACTGATGAGGAACAAGGAGACATAAATGATTGTAATAATATTATGTTTTGTATTCTTTTTTTGTGTATCTTTTCAGTTGCGGGTTGTAAGAATATTTAATGAGTTAAATTTTTTTTTCTGATTTTAAGTTTTGTGAAAGGGTCGTATGGAAGATCAGTTTCAACTGAATACGACCCTTCTAATTGTGAACAGAATAGTTCTTTATGTAGTGTTTTTTCTGAAATGTCTCAATTTGTTGCAGTTTTCTGTCACAATAAAATTTATTATTATTATTATTATTATTATTATTATAAATGATGGGTACACATATAGAATAACTCAAGTTTCATAAATGTATCGATATTTATAGAATTGGGAGGTAAGTAGATATTTTCAATGAAAATCACGTACTCAGTTAGGCAGAGATGCGCACCGATATTGATAATTCGCTATAACCCCAGGACAAACCCAACTTATATAAATTCAGTAGGATGTAAAATGTTGATATTAACAAAATTTTTTTTACTTACGTGATTTAAGTCTTAATTATTGCTATATAAAGCTTGAACAGATTGCGAAGATGACACTTTCATTGCAACGTAGTTGGAATAATTATATAACGAAGTAGTCCGTACACAAGTACACATAGTTTGTTTTGGTTTATTTATAGCTAATGAATGCTTTAAAGAAATTTCAAGATATCGCATCTTGTATACCTAGTGGATTTTCATAAAACAAATTAATAATAAACAATCCGGCTTTTTCATACAACTTGATAAATAACGTCCGAAACTTCATTTAATAAATTGAATTAATTAATTCGATAATTATTATAGTTCTTTGCGAAACAATGTTTCAACGATTGTTTTTCGATTCACACTATCAATCTGTAATATTAATTATTGTTTTTATCGCTATTGATTGTTTTGTGAATATTGTAATAATAAGAATAATCAGGCCTTTGAACAATTAAAACTGGCATCGTATGTTGCTGAATGTGTAACGAGCAAGATAAAAAAATGTTCAAATCTGTAGGACTATAAACACATAAAACTATCACAATGTTATTTATTTTTAATATAATCTCAATGATGAAATGAAACAAAATAATAACTTGTGGAAATTCGGTTCGGCAGTTTAAAATATTGAAGAATAATAGTTGATGGATTCCGTTACTTCGTGATAATTTAACATGATGAACAAAAACAAAACCTGAATTTACTACGTTTATTATCACAAAAATGAAAAAATATAAAACTGTAAATGCAATTTCGGTCACTAGACCATCATCGGGCAGATTGAGTTAAGAATTAAATACATGAATAATTGTGTATTTAATTCTATTATTAAAAAAACCCTATCGCAGCGAGCTGCATTAGAAGGGCAGGTTTTCATAACGTATTCAGTTTTAAAAATATGACTCAACTACGTACTTACATACTTTCAACCCTATTTCTATAAAATTACGCCCTTTATCGTGTAAACAAGATTCATTTCCTCCTCCGGGGGGTCAACCCTCCAACCAATTTCTATAAAATTTCACACTTTATCGTGTTAGGGTCATTCCATGTTAAATCAACACACCCATTTTACCTCACCATCTTAGATTTCGCTGAAATTTGGAATACTCATTGTGTATACTGGAACTGCCAAAATTCAAATTTTTATCTCGGACCGTTTCCAAAATATGGCTGCGTAAACTTTCAAAATTTCGGCCAAAAACCGAAAAGTTACTTTTTTGAAATTGTTCTTGGAGCTGCCCTAGTAGAGCTAGAGAGCAGGAAGAGGTGTCATTTTGCAGCATTCTTTATGCTCTTTCCAGTGATATATAATATGCCATACGTTATAAGGAAAAAGTTTTTGTCAAAACACAAATTCATATTTTGACATAATATTTTTCCAAAAAGTACACAATTTAAAATTTTCAAAATTATTCTACAAATAGTACTATTGTCAATCACCTGTCCAAATATAAAAGTGGGGTGGAAATGGCTTCTTTGTTAAAAAAAAGTTTGGCACTCGTTTTTCTTTAATAGGCCGTTTTGACCAAATTATAATACCTATATACCCTTAAGAATTATATAGTTTGAAAATAATTGGCATTTTATATCATATGATACTGATATTAATAGATAGTTCAATAATCAAAATACTTACAACAAACTACAAAATAAAATATTCAACATAAGATATGAAAAACTGTAAATATCAGTCAATCACTTGACAAGATTAAAATATCTCGGATGATGATGAGTTTCATTGTTGAAAGAAATTATTGACATAAGCTCGTTTTTCATTATGAAAGCTAGCCTGCATAGCTGAATTCAACTGAATAGACATTAACAATAATTTTTGAACAAATACATACAAAACACAAATTCACACTTACCTGAGGAAAAATTAATTATTGAGTTCTAAGTAGCTGAAAATAATTTTGTTTTTGGGATTTTGGAAAACAGATTCTTCGATATCGGTTGCATCAATATCTGGCGATGAAGTATCAGTAGTAACAAAAAAATTTTACATTTCATTAATGAGATTTTTTTTTCACTTTTGATGTGGCATAATGCTTAGATGCTATTTTTTTTTATTATCAATTGGGGACTCGCCTAGTTCTTAAAGGGATACGTTTAGTGCTTGAAAAACCACTGAGCTTGAGGTACAGTCTGGGTGTATGTTTGGGACTGTTACCTCTGATGCAGAAGAATCTTCATTTTCAGCATTATTATCACCGAGTAGCTCTGTATTTTTCAGCTTGATCACTCCTTGTCTACATTTATCACGTATCATGGATCCATTAGGTATTTGTGGAAATGATTCCAGTATCCTCACGATATTTCTCTGCTTTTTTTTTGTCTCTAATAAAATCATTTGATTTTTTCGAAGGGTTACAACACTGCATAGGTATTGAAGAATATATTCTCGAATATTCCAAAAAATTTTCTTTAGGGATTTGTGTTTCGTATGTTATTGTTCAAAAGTTATTGTTTGCCTATTCTGTTGAATTCAACTCTGCAGGCTAGCTTTTATAATAAAAAATGAGCATCATGTAATTAATTTCTTTCAACAATGAAACGCATCATCATCCTGGATATTTTAATTGAGCCAGGTGATATTATTTATTTATTTATTTAGCTTATGGCATGCCACACAAATAGATAACACATAATTAAATATATATTAAATAGGAACAAAATAAAATAAAGATATAAAGTTAACAGTAGGTTACTGATATTTACACTTTTTCATATCTTATGTTGAATATTTCATTTTGTAGTTTCTTGGAAGTATTTTGATTTTTGAATTATCTATTAATATCAGTATTAAATGATATAAAATGCCAATTATTTTCAAAATATATAATTCTTAACGGTATATAGGTATTATAATTTGGTCAAAACGGCCTATTAAAGAAAAGCAAGTGCCAATGAAACTTTTTTTTAACAAAGAAGCCATTTCCACCCCACTTTTATATTTGGCCAGGTGATTGACAATAGTACTAACTATTTGTAGAATAATTTTGAAAATTTTAAATTATGTACTTTTTGGAAAAATATTGAGTCAAAATATGAATTTGTATTTTGACAAAAACTTTTTCGTTATAACGTATGGCATATTATATATCACTGGAAGGAGCATAAAGAATGCTGCAAAATGACACCTCTTCCAGCTCTCTAGCTCCACTAGAGCAGCTCCTAGAGCAATTTCAAAAAAGTAACTTTTCGGTTTTTGGCCGAAACTTTGAAATTTTACGCAGTCATATTTTGGTAACGGTCTGAGATAAAAATTTGAATTGAAAGAGTATTCCAAATTTCACCAAAATCTGAGATGGTGAGGTAAAAATTTAATTAAAAGTGTGTTGACTTGACATGAAACTACCCGTTAACAAGATTTATTTCCTCCTCCCGGGGAGTCAACCCTCCAACCAATTCATATAGAAATGAATAGCATCCAAGATATCGTACGAAAATACCTACATACAAAGTTTCAACCCTATGGTACCAGAGTTTCGCCTTTTATCGTGTAAACAAGATTTATTTCCATGGGGGGTCAACCCCCCCAACCAATTCGCATTCGAACCTATCTCAATCAATATATCATACGACACTACCAACTCACAAACTTTCAATCCTATTGCTCCAAAATTACGTCCTTTATCATGTAAACAAGACTTATTTCTTCCCCCAGGAGGTTAACCCCCCAACCAATTCGAACCAAAACCAATCCCATTCAAGATAACATACAAAACTACCCAGATACAAACTTTCAACCCTATTTCTACAAAATTGCGCCTTCTGTCGTGTAAACAAGATTTATTTCCCCTCAATCGATTCGAACCAAAAACAATCCCATCCAAGATATCATGTGAAACTACCTATTTACAAACTTTCAACCCTATTGCTTCAAAATTGCGACCGTTATTGTGTACACAAGATTTATTTGCCCCCCAATCTGCCCGATGATGGTCTAGTGACCGAAATTGCAATCACAGTTTTATATTTTTCAAAGTATTTTTTTGTGATGATAAACGTAGTGAGAAAAATTTTGTTTTTGTTCATATCATATCGAAGAATACTTTACAGATGGCATTTTTGAAGGGTTTTACGGGAGAAATGCAAGATGAATTCTGTCAATATTTGTTACCCATCGAGTTAAATATTGTAACCAATTTATACAACTGTCAGGAATCATTACTTATTTATTTCGCACTTTGCGATTTTTTCCCCTCTCGATATTATTCTTGATGCTGATTATATGATTTCACTATTGTCTCTCTGTAGAGTATGTGAATAGTAAACACTCGAATCACTTGTTATTGAACGTATGTAAACAGTGGACACTTGTCCACTGTCATTAGTTTACTTTTCTGAGTGTGTACAGCTACTTGCTGCAGTTCCAGTTCATGAATTTCATTGCAAAATTTAAATAATGTATAACCACGTATGATTCAAAACATGAAAAAGTATATAAATTGTTCATATTATTATAATAACCTTTATAGATTTGATCAGAGAACGTCATAGAAATCTCTATATTCAAAATATTCATTCCCATGTTCGTATTGTGTAGAAACCCGGGAGGAATATTTTACATTTTCTGTAGGAATTACGAAGTCTTCGCATGTATTTCAATATTAACTTACAAAGCGTGCCAACAACCTTTTGTTGCTGTATTCCTAGGAAACCCATATAAATTGTCAATCGTTACGTGACGGTTTTGATCATTCAACTCCTATTACAAGCCACGTGAAGATTCTTCGTTCCATAAAGTACCATTCTAATATTTCAGCTATGTAATGCATATTTGAATTTTCACAAATTTGTTCAAATACTTGTATCAAGTTATACAATTGGCGATTGAAATCAAGATCGTAGCGCCAAAACGGCTAATATCGGTACTACTCTCTGGGTCATTAGCGGTTTGTTTACATTGTGTGAGAATGGTATTTACGTAGATTT
The DNA here is from genome assembly GCA_030704885.1 of Cynegetis impunctata. Lineage (NCBI taxonomy): Eukaryota > Metazoa > Arthropoda > Insecta > Coleoptera > Coccinellidae > Cynegetis > Cynegetis impunctata. The sequence goes on along the minus strand of JARQZK010000784.1, from coordinate 258,792 downwards.
CATTTTAGGTTTTCGTTTATCTTCGTAATTTGTGTGTTTTTGGACTTTTGTGTTTCGATTGAGGACAATATAATCATTGAACATGAAAATAAATGATAAAATAAAGGAGAGAACGAATAAATTAATTGATCAGAGGAACTATGTATACATCATGAAAAGGCTGTATAATAAAACACATATTTATTTAAAAAGTAAGAAATGTTTCAAAAGTTCCAAGAAAACATCGCTAACATGGCTATTTTCATTACACAGTGAAGAGGTTTTGGGTATAATGGATAAAACTAAGTACTTATCAGCAAAACTGAAAGAAACAACATGAAATAGAAGCAGAATTAACATGAATACTTTGCTTGAATATTTTGAACGAAATGAGTTATATTTTTCAAATTTTCCGGACATACCTATAACAGCTCTCCTAAAAGTACGGTGCACTTCTGAGTAACTGGTTTTCTTTCGATGGAATCTCTATTTGCCTGGTTATATTATTGAATATTCAAGTTTTTACCTAGCTATAGAGTCAAGTATTATTTCATACTATTGATGTTATGATAAACTGTTATTTTGGTTGTGCAAATAAAGATTATTTATTATTATTATTTTAATCGTATCTCTGGTTATTACACGAATGAAAATACAAATATCGAATCTCTGGATGATGGCCCAGATTTAGATTCGCATACAAGTGGAAGTTTTTTCGTAGGAACAGCATTGGACTTCAAAAATCCTGCGTTTTCGGTTGGCTGAAAATTGCATATCATCAGTTGGTATAATTCTATATGGCAAAACCCACAAATTTACTACAGGGAAAATAATTATACTCAGTAAACTGTAAAGAACAAACTCTCATATTTTCAGACACTTTTTTCCGATCTTCAAGTTATGAATCAACACCTTTCTTCTGAATTTGTTTCCTTGTTTCTCAACTTTGTTCGGAATACAACTTTGGATTGTCCAGCTGTCGGAAAGGTATGAATGCTATATTCGGGATATTTTTTGCCCAAGATGAACAATAATAGTGGTTCATCTCTTCTGAACGATTATAAAAGATCAAAATTAAACACAACTGCATCTCACACAAAACACACGAAAACTGATGTAAACAAAGCAATCTATGGCCCATACGTTAATAATATTCGACAACGATAGTGTGCATACTGCTTATCTACGTTCGCCAATATTATAAACTTATACTTTTCAAAATTTGTATTATCTCATAGCAAAAGTGAAATAACGAGACAAAATAACTCACCTGTAATTTAAAACATAAACAAATATATAAATTGTTCCAATTAATATATTGAACTTTTATAGTTGTGCTCGCGAACCGTCAGAGAAGTCACTGTATTTCAAAAATTCTCTAGCTCGTATTGTTTAGAAAGAAGGGAAAGAGAATTACAAGATTTGTGTGAGAATATTTTACGTTTTCCGTGATCTTCGCATCTCGTCAACGCACTATTTCAATATTATCTATCACAGCGTGCCGACAACCAGCTCTCGCTCTATTTCGAGGAAGCCCCATATAATTTGTCAATCTTTTCAGTTATGTAATTTATATTTGAATTCCCAAAAATTTCATTGATTAAGGCTCATAACCTCTTCTTTTTTTTAAGATCGAGACTTTTGATTTCTTCAAGAGCAACTAATCCAAACAAATTTTGGAAATTTTAGTTTGTTTAGTCTCCGAAAGAATATCTACTGATCTTTCTAACCTATTAGTGGTGAATACAGGCAGCAATCTCGATAATTTGGTTATCTCATTATCCAAATAAGAAATGTTGTTTAAACAAGTATCATGCACTTGTCATGCCTAATATATGATTAACCGACACAAGCATGCAGTTAAAATTAGCACTCAAAGACCTAATGATAATTTTCTCATGATTGAATAAGAAGAGGTATATTCACAACGTGATCGAAATCATCATGTTTGTGATATTCTCTCTTCCTTAGAAACGTAGCCTTAATCTCAAGTATTTCATAAAAGATATTGATATTATGTATTTCTACATAACTCGAGTGCGAACTTTAATCTTAAATTTGTCATGGTACTCGAAGATGATAAAGATAAATTTCCATAATTACATTTACGTACAGAATGTTATGCTTCAACTTGGCCCAATTTCATATTTTTTAGTTACTTACCTTTAATTAAGTGAGAATTGGGAATTCAAAAAACTATTCAATGTTCATTGACTATTCATTAACCAAAAACAATTTTAATTTAGTTACTAATCCAGATGGCGGGATAATATCGTTAAAGACCTAAATACCCTTGGAGTATAAGAGTGGGGAGATGAAATGATGGACCGAAAAAGATGGAAACAAATCGTACTGGCAGCAACAACCCATAAAGGGTTGTGAGCTACGAGAGAGAGAGAGAGAGAGAGAGAGAGAGAGATGGTTTCGAGTCCATCAAATAGAAAACTGATGAAAACTTTTTGACGCTGTACCAAAACGAGTTGAAGAGGTGCGAAAACCTAAAAAGGGTTGTGAGTTACGAGCGAGAGAGAGAGAGATATATGGTTTCGAGTCCAGTAAATAGAAAACTGATGAAAACTTTTTGACGCTGTACCAAAACGTGTTGAAGAGGTGCGAAAACCCGCAAAGGGTTGTGAGCTACGAGAGAGAGACAGAGAGAGATATGGATTCGAGTCCAGCAAATAGAAAACTGATGAAAACTTTTTGACGCTGTACCAAAACGTGCTGAGGTTATAAAATCCATAATCCCTTTGAAGCAATTTGAAAAGTTCATATATATGAGCTGCTTCTGTATTTCTGTGGTTTACTCTTCATGAAAAAAATTTTGTTTGTTTTTATTTTTGTTGTTAACCTTCATGGAATAATTTTAGGACTTTACATTTTTTTTATATCACATACAGGCTATAATATTATACCTCTCTGATGTAATTAGTTTATTCTATATATTATATATATATATATATATATATATATATATATATATATATATATATTTATATATATATATATATATATTTATATATATATATATATATATATATATATATATATATCCAGATTTATCATTTATTGGCCATAACAGGCTATAGACGATCGAAAACCTATTTTATTGATAAGTAACGTTTCGTCACGAAATTCATGACATTTTTAAACCTTGAGAAAGAGAAATTTATTAACTTAACAAAAATTGAAAAATGCAAAAAGAGAAAAATTATTACATTCGAAACATTTTCAACAAAACTAATAAATGATTGAATTGATATAAAACGTTCAAGCACAATATACACAGATTCAATTTTTCTTACAAAAACCATAAATCAAACCACATTTTCTTTAATAGACACTCAACTAACCACCCCTAAAGAAATATACAGATTTAAAAGGCAATCAATCAAAAATTGTCCCCACCTGTCCTAGTTCGTGTTGATGGGTCACTGTTTTCATTACAGATTTATCTATATATATATATATATATATATATATATATATATATATATATATATATATATATATATATATATATATATATATATATATATATATATATATATATATAATTATTTATTTATATATATATATATATATATATATATATATATATATAAATTATATATATATATATATATATATATAAATTATTTATATATATATATATATATATATATATATATATATATATACATATATATATATAAATAATTATATATATATATATATATATATATATAATTATATATATATATATATATATATATATATATATATATATATATATATATATATGTGTGTGTGTGTGTGTGTGTGTGTGTGTGTGTTAGGCCTATATGATAGACCTATCAGTTTCCGATAGAGGACGCTATGATTTGTTTGCATGTCAGTAGTGCTCTTCTTAGAAACTGCTAGGTGGTTTCGTGAATCCGGAGTCATTGCTCACGCTCGATGGACGGGATACTATACTACTGATGTAGTATCCTCTGTGTCCTCATTGCTCGTTGCAGAGCGAAGCAGACTGACTAGTGCTTCCATCGTCGAATTAGGGATGTTAAAAACCAGTATTTTCTAGTAACAGGTACGTTCCGTTCCAGTTACTAAGTCATACCTGTGACAGATACCTGTTCCAAGAATACCTGTTCCATGAACGAGACGGACGATTTGCTCCCGCCTGACTCGTCTCGTACTCTATCTCTTTGTCGGAACAGCGCGCCGCCATGCCATGCGTACGCGCAGTATACTCAAGACGTTGTTGGACCATAGCGTCCAGAGCGGGCCGACTACGTTAGCGTCGTACGCACGCGGTTTCAATCGGAAATCGGCCACGCTCACTTCTCGTTCCCTCAAATATAATATACTCGTCTACGCCAGTAATCGAGTACGAGTACGATTCGTACCTGTTACAAGTTGTTCCTAGTCCATACCTGTTCCAAGATACCTGTGACAGGTATTTCGTACCATATCTACGTCGAATGTTTAAATTTTTCTTGAAGGATGAATGGGAAATCCATGACGTCAGATCTGATGAAACTAGCTACGTTGGTGGGTTGATTTGATAAATCATCAATTGTTCAAATGAATTTCCTAACGTATTTATTACATTTATAATACACGCTGCGTTTTGTCAGAGCAAATAAATTTTCGTTTTCAATAAATATACACACACATATATATATATATATATATATATATATATATATATATATATATATATATATATATATATATATATATATATATATATATATATATAGATAATGGGTGATTCATTGAGATGTACTTTTTTCGAAAATAAAAACCAAATCAAAAAATCAATTCTATTGTTTATTCTTCATTATTATACAAAAGAACAATTCCTGACATTCATATTTTGAATATTATTTTTTTCAAATGTTGGCCGTAACTGCGGCTAAAATGGTCCATTCCAATATTCCAATTTTCAATGACGCGTTGGAACATTTCGGGTGGGCAACTCACTGGTCCAAAGCTTACCAAGAGTCCATTGACTGAAACGGTGACGATTCGAATGTCCGTCGTCTTCAATTCAATTAGCTTTTAAACCTAGATCTTTATGCAAAATACGCCATATTTATTTTTGAGAACGGCGATGAATTGATTCTTCGCGATTCTCGGGTACGCTCACAGCTACTGCCTCTATATTTTCTTCACTACGAGCTGGATGTGGTCTAGTCGGTAGCGTTATCCAATAGTGAAAATTGGGTTTCAAACTTCTCGATTGCATAGCGTTCAGTAGGTCGATTATATAGACCATTGATTCCCAAAGTGGTCCAGGTGGACCCCGAGACTCGACGGGGGTCTACGTTGGCGTGAAAAAATAATGGGGGTTCACAATTCGTAAGCGGAGGTCCACGAAAATTTATCTGGTTTCGATAGTGAAGAATTAAAATGTTGGCTAGACTTCACCTATCTTGCTTGCAATCTTGCATGAAGTTGTTTGATTCTTTACCAATATAAATACGAATGCCTACGCTGAACGTTACCAATTTGTTTCCTGAATTTCGAGAAGAAAAGTAAAGCAAAGTGTATCGATGAAAGTGTTTGCCAGTGTCGGAAAAAGTAAGTACTTTGTCGCAGGTAGAATGCCTTGATGAGAATATTCAGACTTACGTTCAACATTCACTTGCCCTGCATGATGACTGCAGAATCACTTTTGAAGATACATATTTTGACGATAGAAATACCACCATGGATCATAAATCCATTTGATGAAACGGAAGTGGAGAATGTAATATTACAAGAGAAGCTACTCGAGCTTAGCACTAATAGTGCTGAAGGTGAAATTTAATAAATGGTATCAAACATTTTGGCTGCAGGCAGAAATACCTGAAAAATATCATGGACTGTGGGGTACTGCGAAAAGGCTTATGATAGGATAGCGTTTCCCTCGTCATATCGTGTCGAAAAAGGTTTTAGTGTCGTTACCAACTTTTTAACAAAAAAAGAGCAGATATGCGGTTATTTCTAACAAAACTGAAGCCAAATATTGATAATTTGCTGTCAATCCATCCCATTAAAATAATGACTATTTTGTGATTGTCATTGCAGAATTTACGTTACCTTATTAACGTTTAAGTCTAATTATATCACGATCATATTACAATGTGATGTGAACCTAATAATTAATATTGTATTAATTACATATTTGAATAAATACAACACAAAAAATAAACTATTTCTCTTTTTATTTTCACCACTCCGAATGGGGGGGCGAGAAGTTTTCTAAATAAAATTGGTTTCTTGTACTTTGGGTAGATTTCTAAAAAGTAAAGTTAGATGGAATCACTTTTGTTATTGGCCAACTTCAAATTTTTGACATCCACCAATTCAATTAATTAATTAACCAATAAATTCTCACTTTTTTTTCGAAAATGTTAATTCGTGGTTGCAACTAAGCCGCAACGCAAATTTCCATACTTAGATTTAATCTTCATTTTTTTGCCGAGTTTTGGGAATATGGTAGAAATATAGCTGCAGGGGGTCCACCGGAACCAGCAAAATTTTCAAAGTGGTCTATGAGAAAAAAAAGTTTGGGAACCTCTGATATAGACCATAAGTGCAAGAAACACATATATCGTGAACATTGATTTTCATAATACAGCTGAACAACTTGTAGAAGCTCTGCGAGGCTGAGCCTTTTTAACACAAAAATTCCACGACTTGTGACTCGACGCATGCGTGATTTGACATTAGATCGACACCACAAAAAGTACCTCTAAAACAATCACCTCTTATATCAATATATATATATATATATACATATATATATATATATATATATATATATATATATATATATATATATATATATATATATATATATATATATATATCACAAATCACTTTTATTTTTTTTTAAATATTTATATATAATGTAATAGAATTTTATAGTTTTATGGTTTGTCACATTAGTTTTGTGTTTTTTCCGTTGTTGAAGATGTTAGCTTATTTTATAACCTCAAACATTCGAGTCCTGATGAAGGCTTAAAAAGAAGAAATAATATATATATATATTATATATATATATATATATATTAAAAATTTCTCACTTCACCTTATTACCTGGTCAATTTATATTATAGAGATTTGGTTTGATTTTGGTTGTTCCAGGTTCGTGAAAATACTTTAAATTACTAGATTAACTCATTTAATAAACGATTCAAGAGTAGTACTCCCTTCCTCAGTATATAAAATATAAATATAAAAATCTTAATAGACAACATTGACTACACAAATATTACACGTTTAACAGCTTACTTAAGTGTAGACAATAAAATAAACATAAAAATAAAAACATCTAGAGTATAAAACAATATCGTCAAAACAATTATATGTATATATTTTGAATATGATTTTCTTTATTTATCTGGCATGTCAACGTCAAACTTGGTGATGTATTCGTTCTTTTCTTATTCTTTTCAGTTTGACTTGTTTTTAAGAAATGGTAAGTAGAAATGACTAAGTTGTTTGATGTCCTGTCTGTCGTTTACTGTGTTCTCTGAATTTGTTTGTATATGGGCCATTTCGTGTATTTCTTTATGTTTCTTGTTTCTTTGCGTTGTTAGTATCTTCGTTTCTTCGTAGTTAAAATCATGATTTTCTGTTAATTTGTGTTTGTTCAGTGCCGTAGTTGCTGCTTTTATGTATTTGTGGGCATTTATCCGGTCATGCAATCTCTGTGATGTTTGTCCTATGTATTGTTTTCCGCAATCCTTACATGGAATTCAGTAGACTACATTAGATTTTTTTGTGGTGGGTGTTGCAGTTTTTAGTTTGCTGAAAATTTGCTTTACTTTATTGTCTATATGTAAGCTGTTAAACGTGTAATATTTGTGTAGTCAATGTTGTCTATTAAGATTTTTATATTTATATTTTAGATACTGAGGAAGGGAGTACTATTCTTGAAACGTTTATAATAAGTATATATATATATATAAACATATATATATATATATATATATATATATATATATATATATATATATATATATATATATATATATATATATATATATATATATATAGCAGCGGCGGCTCGTGAGGTGTTGGTTTAAGGAGGCTGCAAGAGGTGTTCAAAAATACACCATAGGCGAAAATTTTTAGGATTTCAAGGTCAACCGCCTTATAATTTAAAGAAAATCAAAGTAAAACAAGCACCCTAAAAAATTTATTTCTTTGGAAAAAAAATTGTTTTCACTTTCGAGTGTCTACCTTAATCCGCGACACGACATGTTCCTGGGATTTTTCGTGCCTTTCGTGATAAAATTTTTAAATCGTCAAATCCTAAGCGGCCCCAAACAGAGACATTTTCCCTAGTAAAAAGTAAACACTGCCAACAAAATAATTTATTTTTTACCTGTGATCCGGTTAGCCAAGGATGTCTTTCATAATTTCTGATATTAAAACCGCGATTCTGTTGTTTGTTACGCTGCACCAAATTGTTTAATTCCGGGGTAGGTCGCAATGTTTTTATTAAAACTCTATCGTTTTAACTTAGTGCACTAAAATTATGGGATAACAAATATTCCACTAAGTCACCATATAATTTTTTAAAATTAACTTCAGTTACCGAACTCATTTTAAGAACAATACGCCAGCAAAATAAATTAAGTTTTCGTCCACGACTAGTGACAACGTCCGACAGTCAATGTCCAACGAATTCACTCGATTTTACCCTATAGTTGTGATTGGTCGACATTGTGTGAGAATTAATGTAGGTATCCTCTTTGAACCGAGCAGCTAGCTTCAATGGATGTTGCATTTACCCGTCTTTTCTTTTCAATGAAGTGAATAAGGTATATATTCATTCGCAGCGTTTCCTTTTCTCTCTGGCATGGCATATGGTATAATGAACGCGTCTATACCTTATTAAGCCTCTGCAGCATTGTCACTGTTAATATTAAATCTTGAAATGAATGAAATGCAGTACCTAAGCAGTAAATGTAAATACCTTCTATCGTAATTAATAAATTATATTATATAATTTAGGTTGAAAGGAAGGTAGGTGCATAAAATAATATGATTTTGATTAATATGAATATGCTGAATGCTGACTATTCAATATAATATAGTAGTGATACACGGAATATTATTGAGGAGGCGGCTTAGCCTCCATAGCCGCCTTCGAAAAGCTGCCCCTGATATATAAGTATATATATATATATATATATATATATATATATATATATAAATATATATATATATATATATATATATATATATATATATATAAATGTATCTAATTGTAAGAAACACATCTCTAGTAAGTATTCTTACTCACCTATATTTATATTTATGATTGCTATTATTGGATCCGTTTTATTCGTAGCATGTTTCATCCATCAAACTCTCACAGCAAATAAGATAAGCCATAATCTGAAGAAATTGAATAGGTTAGTTACCATTCATTTGGTATATACACAATTGTCAATTTGTAACTACTACTCGTATTTTCCTATAGTATATGATTACATACCATTGAAGAAACGACATTTATTCGTTGGTTGCAATGAATCATTATTCTATAATATTTTATGGTTCTATATAATTCTTATCAGTCTTACTATCACTGCTTTAAAAATGATAATAATAGAATCAGAGGCGAGATAAAAATCATGTAACAATTAACATTAAAATATGCCGATGATTAACTGTTCTTGAATCTAATAATGGGACATCTTAAACCTTGAATGAATCTATGTTATCTAGGCACAACTAATTTTACCTACTGTGAAAGTTGTTCAGGTAGGAAATGGAATAAATCTAATAAGCAAATAGAATCTACAGTATGAAGTATTGAACACCATTACATAACGTTATACAAGTGCTCATATATATATATATATATATATATATATATATATATATATATATATATATATATATATATATATATATATATATATATATATATTCTAGAACGGTATTTGGCTAGGTCATTCATAAAATAGAAGCACACTCATAGTGAAGCGTGTTCAATATGTCAATGAAACTCAAGCGCTTTACGTATCAGTTACCTAATTACTATTCTCAAAGTGGTATTCGGTATTCAAAACTCTACTATATCTATGATGTCGTTAATTAGAACGCTGCTACTGTTTCAACTTGGATGGGAAGAGGGAGCATTTTTGCGATGAAGGATCAATATTTTCTTTCATTTGCATTAAATCTATAATGTGTTCATTATTCACTGAGGTTTCTGTTAATTGTGATATGAACTTTGATACGTTTTTAACCATAAGTCGAGTTTTTTTGGAGTATCTGGATAGATAGACATAAGTGGTATTGAGTTCTTATCGTTTCTCAAGTATGAGCTATGAAATTGTATTAATATCTTAATGTAATTTTTGTTTCTTTCTTTTTTCTCTCTGTCATTTTATTTGTTTTAAAATTAATTTTTAGTTATTGTAATACTAATATTTTTGAAGCCGCTTCTGTTAATTATTTTTATTTATTGCCTGTAGGAAATAAAGGCCTTATTATTAAATACATATATATATATATATATATATATATATATATATATATATATATATATATATATATATATATCATTGCATACTTCGTGTATGCAGACATTGTGTGAACAAATGAATCATATTTTTCTAACATCTTATGATTTAGGTATATGGATTGCATATTCGGTTTGCTATTTAAGCGTGATTTCTAACATATAATTCCATCAGTTAGAATCGCATCTCGACTCGATGGATTTCGCTGGAAAAATAAGACTTTAGAGACGGAGCACTGCTGCTCAAGAGATTTTTTATAGTATAAAACTTTTAACATTTTTTAGAAACTTTTTTTTGAGAAACTAATGCTAAGTGTTTTGTTCGAATTCCTCTTTCAACTAATTATTTAATTTATTTCCGTCCTGATAAGAACCCACAACTTAGCAACAAACTACACATAAATTCAATTGAAATATTATCAAGTGTAATGTTTATCTATTATTATAGCAACCTGGATTATAATTGTTGCGATAGTATTGTAGTGTCATCGTTATCGCTTTAACTAAATTGAGATGAGTGAGCTCATACGGTTACTTTAATAGCATTCAGTTCTACTACTTCATTTACGAATACATATAATTGCACACATAAACACATGAAATAAAAAAAAAGTTGAAATGAAGAGAAATAAAAAGATGATAGGTGATGCGGTGTAGGAATTGAATTATAAGTAGGTATATATTTGTTTTTCTGAAAAGTTCATATACGATCATTAACCTCGTGCCTTATTAATATTCTCCAAAGTTTATCTAATTTCTGAGGCCAACTCGCATGTCGCAAATCTGAAGTTTGACAAATTAATTTTGATAAACAAGTTATGATTAGTAGAAGCAGTAAGTTATGATCGTTCTAGCTGAAATATCAACTTTTACAAGATTTTGTAAATTAAAATTCACGGTTTTCGATTTTGTTAAACATAACAATTGTTTCGCCATACACAGTGGCTTCTTCAGATGTATAGTACATACTAACTTTTACAATAAGAATATTGAAAGATGAAGGAAGGGAATATACAATAAGAATTGGGGAAAAACCAAACGTAATCTCATAGCAGGTAGATAGTACCAACTGTTAAAGACATGGGAAAAACACAACAGGTGAAAATATTCAATATTACATTTAGAAACATCTAACAACAGTGAATTATTCATATCTAATTGGTCATTTAACAAATTTTCGGATTGTTTCATACATTGGCTTCAAGAACTTCTAATAAATTGAGTTTATAGCATTTCTTTTCTATATGTGATATTTCAAATTCACTCTTATATATGATTATGTTCCAGGAGATGTGATGCATAAGTAGAATCTACTTTTTTCTTATCGTAACTCCTTTTATGTTCTGATATTCGAACTCCAAAGTTCCTGCCAGTTTGGCCAACATGTACCTATTTTAGGACATGAATCACAAGTTAGCTTATTTTGTGGTGTAGTTTTATTTTTTGAATTTTTAATATGTTTTCCAATGATGTTCTTTTCCGATGGTTGTTTTGAATCTAATTTTAAATTTTCATTTGACAAAATCATTTTTACAAATATATTCAATTGAAGATTCTGTTATCGTCTTAACGAGACTCTCTAAAAAGGTAATGGATCGCATCGAGAATGTGTCTCGTGAGAAAACAACTGGAATGAACGCAGACCTTGTTTGTATTAGATAAATATATTTTCAGCTCACAATTGTTTTCGAACATGTAAGGTATAGTTACAATAACAAATAAAGATATTTTCATTTGCCATTTGTATAAACTATCATAATCCGTGAATAAATTTATTCTCGCGAATATCTGCCAAACCAAAACTCCATTATTGATTGGAGAGCATAGATCCAACATTTTCTTCTCAGAAAGAAGGTTGAAAATGAACTTAAAATAATATTCAATTGTTAGGTACATTTGAAAGGAAAGTTGAAGATTATATCAGATATTATAAAACAAAATTAATATGAACATTAAATATACCAAATCTAGAAGAAGCATATGGCGTCTACCCAGTGAACCAAAACTGAGATTTGGTTATCTTCGTGAAGCATTTGAAGTCATTACATAATACCAGATTCATAAAAACTGCCTGTTTTTATTACAATAAATATATACTCATAAATCAAGCATATCACCTGTAATATAGTTCAAAATAAGTCAATTTATTTATATACCAAAATGTACCGGTTACCCGTGAGAAGAGTTGAAAGGTTACAAAAAAAAACACATTTTAAGAAGTGCGCATTACAATTTTTAGGTGTCATGTGGCCGTCATATTGAACATTTATTATAAAAAATCATTTCGCCTTTTTACAAGAGTAACAAAATGAAGATAATCAATCAGTCTTCTGGCTTTGAAGACCGTATCACCACCCCCAAGAAATTTCTGGAAAAAATATCAGGGGATGAGGGTATTTTTACCCTTTCTACAGTTTTTTTTGGATTTCTTTGATAACCGAAAAAAGAGTAATCCTCTAAGATGCACCTTTGTCAAATTTCATTGAATTTCATTCCACTCAATTCTGTAGAGAACAAAAATTTGTGTTTTTTTATTCAAACTTCCAAATCTTCTCACGGGCAAACGGTACATCCTGGTAAATAAAAAATATATATAAATATATATATATATATATATATATATATATATACATATATATATATATATATATACTTATATATATATATATATATATATATATATATATATATATATATATATATATATATATATATATATATATATATATATATATATATATATACGCAAAGCAAAATTATGATCGACTATCAGATACATAAGTAGACTACAAAACGGAATATAAACAGGACAAAAATCGAAATTCATCATAAAAGTACCCTGGACTGGCTAATCAAGTTGCGACATCTCAATTTTTTTCATTCAACCTCATAGCTAGTCCAGTAGACAGACCAAAAAAGTAGGGTCTGCTGGAAAAAAATCCGAACTTAATGAAACTTTCACAGGCTGTTCGGGGATGCTGTGGGATGTCAAGTTTTCTTACTCGAGGACCCTGTGCTAACTTTGGGAGGGCCGAAAAACCTCAAAATTTTCGGGCTTTTTTAAGATTTTTTGCTCATAACTTCTAAATTAATCGGTTTTTGACCAAAATATTTTTTTTCGAAGTTGTAGAGCAGTAAATTTGCTACAATTCTGTACCCATTAACTTTTTTCCTTAACCTAATAAAAACCGAGATACAACCGATCAAAGTTGGAGATATTTTCTCAAAATTGCAAAAATTTGCCAAAACCTTCGTTTTTAGCCAACTAACTACCAATTACCGTCAGTTCTATGGTAATTATGGTAATAACTCATCAATATCGACATGCAAGAACACAGGGGGGGTCAGTGCCCCCCCGCTGGCCCCCCTCCCCTTGTTCTTACATGTTAATATTGATGAGTAATTACCATCGAACTGAATTTATCTTAAACAATTGAATTATCATAAACTGTATTCTATTTTAGTTAACAGCACGAAGAACTGTGTAAGTAAACTCAACTGTGTAAGTAAATCCAGTGATTTTCGAGTGTGTATTTTTCTTTGAGCTGTTATTGAGTGTAGAGCGACAACTAATAATCTGATATGGCATTTGCTTCAAAATGAAATCCAGAGACAGGGCGGTGTTTTATTTGTGAAAAACCTTTAAAAGGTGAGGATGTGTCTGTGGTGAAGAAGAGAGGAGTTGCTACGCTTCTTGCTTCTGCTGTTGAACGCAAAGAGTAGGAACACCAATGTTTGCTGGAAAGAGTGGAAGAAATTGCTATTCACCTTGGTTGCCAAAAAAAAATACATCCACGAGAAAATGATATTGGCACATTTGCGTCGTGAAAGTCAAACTCCTACACCTCAGCCCAAGCCGACTCGCTCAAGTAAGTATGCATTATTATTTGATTTCAACAACAAGTGTTTATTTTGCGAATAGTCCGTTACTGAAGAGTACAGGCAAAGGCAGAATAAATTGCCAATCGAAAGGCGCAATGCTATGGTCAAAGTGACTCTACCCGAGATGGCAGGTACGATTCTATCACACGCAAGGCGTGGTGATGAGTGGGGGAATAAAGTAAGAGATCATGTTGGCATTTTGGAGGGTATGAACACAGATTTGGTTGCGGTAAATGCAGAATACCACCGAAAGTGCATCGAAAATTTCTATAAATTACCTAAGACTCTTGAGAAGAGAGGAAGAACCACGATCGACACTGACCAAGTAATGGAAATTATGTACAATTATCTCGAGGAAAACGGGGAGGAATGCCAATTTTCTCTTGGACAGCTCATGGATCTGATTCCTGAAGATTCCCGTCCTCACTTAAAAACAGTGAATAAGCGTCTGGAGGAGAAGTATGGAGATGACATTATGATTTCTCAGTTGTTCAACAGAGGGCGTGTTGTCTGTTTCAAGAATGCTGGCAGCAAAATCCTATCTGACAACTGGTAATCGACGACATGGTGGGCACTAGCATAAAAATGGTCAATCGGAGGGTAGGAATCAGTGTTGAATATTTTGGAACGGACATCCTGTAAAATGATTTTCCCAACCGTTTTCACAATTCAAGTACCATTTGTCAGATAGGATTTTGCTGCCAACATTCTTGAAACAGACAACACTCCCTCTGTTGGACAACTGAGAAATCATAATGTCAACCCCATACTGCTCTTCAACTTTGAATATAAATGTTTTGGTAGAAAACCGATTAGTTCAGAAGTTATGAGCAAAAAATCTGAAAAAGTCCGAAAATTTTGAGGTTTTTCGGCCCTTCCAAAGTTAGCACAGGGTCCTCGAGTAAGAAAACTTGACATAGTCATCCCACAGCATCCCCGAACAACCTGTAAAAGTTTCATTAAGTTCGAATTTATTTCCAGGTACATATCTACTGGACTAAGCGGAGAATATTACAAAAATCGTTGGAAAAATCTCGTTTTTCTATACTAGTATAACAATATACTATTATTTTATATACACCAAATTTCTCAAATACTGTTTATCTGTCCCTATTATTTAAGACACTTTGGTTAATGAAAAATGTTCCACCAAATGTTAAGTGGGCAATCAAATGATGTTATTGAAAGTTCTACCATAATACATTGATACCGTGAACCTTTTCGGAGATAGAGAGAAGAAATGTGAAATGTGGAGAATTCAAAATTGCGATTTCTCTTATTTTGATTGCGATATATGCATCGGGCTATTATTCATGCAAAACACTTCGATAAGAGATATAACTACATACTAAAAAAATGTACTAAACTTGCCCTCATACGTCACTTTGAATGAACTGCAGATTAGTTATCACAAAAAATATAAAAAAATTCGTTCATGAAATTCAATTTATAATGCAATAAGACATAAAGTATTCTTCTCTCTTCACTTATATCCGTGATATACACTTACTCAAAGTTTGATGTTGTAAAGCTGTCTAGCTTTTTGGCAATGTCCATTATTTCCGTCAAACTCAAATATCAAAAAAATCAGGATGATTAATCGACTGATAAAGAGGAATTAAAAAGTCTTGTTCTATTTTCTAGTCAATATATTCAAAAATAATTCAACAGGAGTACATACACAAAATTTTATCGAAGCTTATAAAATATTTCTCGTTTATGTAACATTCAAACAAGTTGAATGAGTAGTTTTCGATAGTGAAATCGACCATTAAGAAACGACAGACTAAACGGGAGAAAATTCCGCCTACAGGCAGACGGCTACGAATGTTTTAATTTAATGGCTCTCCAAAAACTGTATGCATTTATTTAAAGACCTATATATTTCTGAAACGTTACCAAAAATTCTCAATCATTCTACAGCCTCCATTCTGTATGAATTCATCTTTGAATTTACCAAAATATCATTTAAAACATTTTTGAATATTCGTAGTTGAAGCTGTGTTATAAATTAATTCTATTCTCCAGTAAAACTGAAAATATCAATAAGTGAATGAAATACTAGGTAAAATAATAAAACGCTATCATCTAATTATTACTTAGTGTTCTCAATTATTTCAGAAATATATATATATATATATATATATATATATATATATATATATATAATCTCTTGATATTTATTAGCAATAACAGGCTGGTTGAATCTTAAAAAACTCGATTTAATTAATAAATTGACGTTTCACTATGACATTCATAGTTCTTCCATAACAGAGGATTTTATTTATTAAACTATTTTCATTTCCAAATTTTCAATCCAATACTTAGCTACGCCGTTCTGATGAGGACCAAAGAGTCCGAAACACGTGTCAACGGCTGCTTCCATATAAACGTTCTAT
Source organism: Cynegetis impunctata (assembly GCA_030704885.1). Taxonomy (NCBI): domain Eukaryota; kingdom Metazoa; phylum Arthropoda; class Insecta; order Coleoptera; family Coccinellidae; genus Cynegetis; species Cynegetis impunctata. The sequence continues at coordinate 242,013 of JARQZK010000784.1, read as the reverse complement.
ACCGATATTTCTGCTCTACTTTTTTAATATTTTCCCGTAACTAATTTCTTTCTGTTAAATAAATAGTACCCTATTATTATTATTTTCGAACATTACATAGGTAAAGGTTTCTGTAGTTTCCCTTGCCTTCTAATGAAACAATTTTGAATGTTAATATTAGACTGAAAGAAATTTTAACAAGACAGATCATTCTTATCTATTCAATTTTATCAAGTCAATAAATGTCAAAGAATTTTCAATTTTGTTCAAAGTTTTGAATAACTATGAATGTCATAGTGAAACGTCAATTTATTAATTAAATCGAGTTTTTTAAGATTCAACCAGCCTGTTATTGCTAATAATTATCAAGAGATTAAAAATAAATCACAGGCAACAACAATTCGAATAAATAATTAAATATTGCTAGCTGAAAATATGGCAATGATCCCAAACTACATTGTTTTATATGTAAGTACCCTTTTTCATTTAAAAAATTTGAAATTCTTAATTAAAATTTTCATTAAAAACGGCTACTTCCATATAAACGAACTATACCGATAATTTTTGCTTTACTTGTTTAATATTTCCCAAAACTGATTTGCTTTTTTAATGTTAATTTACTCTTTCTGAGATCTCTCGGATGGAATTAATCGCCTCCGTGGCAAAGTTTGACCAAATCTCCCATACCGGAGAGTTCAAACAATAAACCACAAATAAGTGATTTTCTTCCATAACAGAGGATTTTATTATAAAAATTTCATTAAAAACGGCTACTTCCATATAAACGAACTATACCGATAATTTTTGCTTTACTTGTTTAATATTTTCCCAAAACTAATTTTCTTTTTTAATATCAATTTACTCTTTCTAAGATCTCTCGGATGGAATTAATCGCCTCCGTGGCAAAGTTTTACCAAATCTCCCATACCGGAGAGTTCAAACAATAAACCACAAATAAGTGATTTTCTTCCATAACAGAGGATTTTATTTATTAAACTATTTTCATTTCCAAATTTTCAATCCAATACTTAGCTACGCCGTTCTGATGAGGACCAAAGAGTCCGAAACACGTGTCAACGGCTGCTTCCATATAAACGTTCTATACCGATATTTCTGCTCTACTTTTTTAATATTTTCCCGTAACTAATTTCTTTCTGTTAAATAAATAGTACCCTATTATTATTATTTTCGAACATTACATAGGTAAAGGTTTCTGTAGTTTCCCTTGCCTTCTAATGAAACAATTTTGAATGTTAATATTAGACTGAAAGAAATTTTAACAAGACAGATCAATCTTATCTATTCAATTTTATCAAGTCAATAAATGTCAAAGAATTTTCAATTTTGTTCAAAGTTTTGAATAACTATGAATGTCATAGTGAAACGTCAATTTATTAATTAAATCGAGTTTTTTGAGATTCAACCAGCCTGTTATTGCTAATAATTATCAAGAGATTAAAAATCACAGGCAACAACAATTCGAATAAAAAATATATATATATATATATATATATATATATATATATATATATATATATATATATATATATATATATATATAATTGATTGAGCCGATACTTAGTGAAAATCCATCACAATAATGTAAGTGAAACTCGAGGGGTAAACCGCTGACTCAATTTTTGTACACCACAATGCCCAAAATGCCCGCAATTCCTCAGCAATGCCCAACAATTCCCCAACAATGCCTAATAATTCCCATTGATACCTCTCAATAATTTCTCAAAAATACAGATAGTGGCACATATAAATATTAATAATACCGAATGGTGCATACAGAAATAAAGTTTTCTAGGTACCTAACTACTAAACAATTTGTAAAACTTAATAAAATAGTATATTATACATCGAGCCTATGATGATAAGCAATTATTACCGAGTATGTGTAAACAGGATATGGACCACAGTAACAAAAATTAAGAATATCAACAATCCATAAACGATCATCTACGAAATACAAATATTTCAAACAGAAATCCAAATATTAAAGACAATACATTTAAAGAGTCAGTCAGGTAAAATGTACAGGGTGGCCAAATAAGCGAAATAAGCGGCTGTATCTCAGGATCTGTACATCTGGCAACAATGAAATTTTTTTTATTATTATAAAAGTGGCCATGAGAAAGTTCTGGAAATTATTTTCAAGTTCCGTATTCCACCGCTAGAGGGCGTAACTAAAAATTAAATAAGAAAAACGTCGTTTTTTTCGAAAACTTATAAATTAACCTATACTTTTGATAACACTGTTAGAAAGCCAGGAAAATTCTCTATCATTTTGGTTCGAGGCTCATTGTCGTAAGAACGATAGTAGGGGTGGGGGAAGCTATTGAAAGTTTAATAATTAAAATCGGTGTAAAATCTAAACCACTTATACGATTTTAGCAATTCAAAATTTGTTTGCAAGATGAATGTAGCTGTTTTAAATGTCCGATCTCCTTACTCCTCTATAGTTCCTAATAAAAGAGCTACAGGGCGCAATTTGTAATAATTCCATTTTTTTTTATTTTACTTCAAAAATTCAAATGGAACGGTATATTTTTGACATCATATTTGAAAAGAAGATAAAATTAGCAAAAATATTGTGAAAACCGGACCGTGATACCTTTGCTCGTTTTAAAGTTATAGCGAATTAAAGATTTTTTTACGCGACGAGTCAAAACTTATGTACCGCCATCTAGCGTTCGGCGTTAGAATATCTAATTAACGTATAGCAGGCGGCAAAAACAAAAGAAACTTTTAAATAATATTGTATGTAAACGTCAAATATTTATTAGAGCCAGTTTAATTCTTGTCAATTTGGTTTCTGAATATCTTTTGCTCGATTTTTTGTAAAATGCCTTTTACAAATGAAGCTGTTGATATGATTGCGGTTTTCTTTGAGTGCTTTCAAAATGCAGCAATAGCTGAAAGACAGTATGCCATTCGGTATCCAGATCGCCGTCATTACGGCGTACAGCGACTACGCGATACTGGGAGTTTTAGTCGGCCCAGATTTAGAAGGCATCGCACTGGAAGAACGGAAGAAAACATTATTAATGTGTTGGTCTACGTAGAATTTAATAGGCATATTGGAACTCGGGCGTTATCTTTAGATTTGGGAATAGCTCGAACTACTGTCCAAAATATACTAAACGACCACAGGTAAGTAATTGCATTAGCGCACATCCTTTTTAATACACCTTTTTAATATGATTTACTCCTCAATACACTACTATATAGGCATTTCTTTTTATTTTAAGGCTACACCCCTACCATATAATCCTACACCAAGCCTTAAACGAACATGATTTTGAGCGAAGAATTGATTTTTGTCAATGGATGTTAGAAATGGTTCGCGAAAATAGGGATTTTTTGTCACAGATTCTGTGGACCGATGAAGCTACTTTTAGTAGCGATGGCAGAGTCAACAGGCATAATATGCATTATTGGTCGGCCGAAAATCCCCGTTGGATGCGGGAAGTCCAGCACCAAGGCCGCTGGAGTGTAAACGTGTGGTGTGGCATTATCGGAATGAAAATTATTGGTCCTTATTTTTTTGATGGCGCGTTAACCGGTAATGTTTTTTTGAATTTTTTAATAAATGCTTTGCCAATTTTAATGGAAGATTTGACATTGGAAGTAAGACAGAACATGTATTTCCAATTGGACGGGTGTCCAGCACATTTTTCTCGTTTCGTGCGGGATCATATTAATAATTATTTTCAAGGGCGCTGGATCGGAAGGGGAAGTCTATTTCCTTGGCCGGCCAGGTCACCCGATTTAACATGCCTCGACTTTTACTTATGGGGTCGTTTAAAGGATATTGTGTACCAAACTCCACCCACAACTAGACATGATATGGAAAACAGAATCCGTGATGCCATAAATCAGATATCAGCTGCTGAAATCGAAACAGCAGTTTCATCCACCCAAAGAAGATTGGAAGCTTGTTTGGAATGTGATGGAAAGCAGTTTGAACAGCTATCGAGGCATTAAATAACTAATATGTTTGGGTTTGAAATCGGTCCTTTTAAGGACCACACTTTGAATATAAAAAGAAATTCGTTAATAAATATTGTCCTAAGAAAATCATATAAACTTCCTTTGATTCTGTAATACATTAGTTTAAGTATTAATTAATTAATTATGAAAACAGGCTGCAACTTATTAACAGCTTGAGAAAACAGCTATAGTAATGTTAATTAGACATTTAGAGATTTTAAAGCCGAACGCTAGATGGCGGTACATAAGTTTTGACTCGGCGCGTGAAAAAAATTTAATTCGCTATAACTTTGAAACGAGTGAAGATATCATCGTCCGGTTTTCACAATATTTTTGCAAATTTTATCTACTTTTCAAATATGATGTCAAAAATATACCGTTCCATTTGAATTTTTGGAGTAAAATAAAAAAAAATGGAATTATTACAAATTGCGCCCTCTAGCTCCTTTATTAGGAACTCTAGAGTAGTAAGGAGATCGGACATTTAAAACAACTACATTTATCTTGCAAACAAATTCTGAATTGCTAAAATCGACCAAGTGGTTTAGAATTTACACCGATTTTAATTATTACACATTCAATAGCTTCCCCCATCCCTACTATCGTTCGTGCGCCAATGAGCCTCAAACAAAAATGATAGAGAATTTTCCAGGCTTTCTAACATTGTTATCAAAAGTATAGGTTAATGTATAAGTTTTCGAAAAAAAAGACGTTTTTCTTATTTAATTTTTAGTTACGCCCTCTAGCGGTGGAATACGGAACTTGAAAATAATTTCCAGAACTTTCTCATGGCCACTTTTATGATAATAAAAAAAATTTCATTGTTGCCAGATGTACAGATCCTGAGATACAGCCGCTTACCTCGCTTATTTGGCCACCTTGTACAGCTATACTCTAAATTGTCTGAATAAACTGAAACAAACTGAAAAATGTATTATAAATTATTGGAACTTTTTCTAATATTGACTTTAAGTGCGGGCTACGCACGGACGTCGATGAATTAATACATCGACGTGCATACAAAAACCTGCGCAACCTGATTGGATACACACGTACGTACAAAACTACAATTTTGTCTTGATACATCAACGTGCATCCAAGAATGTACAATCAATATAACGTTAAATCGCATCCACACGTTCACACCTGTACGTGTTCGATGAATGCGCATCCAAAAATTTAAGCTAATTAGCGGGCTACACACGGACGTTGTTGTGTTGATACATCCAAAAACGCGCAACCAAAAACGTGCAAGCAGATTGCGTACACACGTTCAAACAAAACCATAGTTTTGTTCGAAGAAGAATGTTTAGCTCTTGTGACAGTGGCGTGTACTTGTGCTCTTGAAAAGAAAAATAGAAATATAAAAATAAAGATTAACCACAATATTTTTTATCTTAGTAGAGCTTAGTTTTTTTTTTGGGTTTTTGGTATTCTCCTTATAAAGTAGTTTTTAATTTTTTACCATAGGTATTAGTCATTTATTTTTTGTTAATGAGGGGCAATTATAGGACATTGTCCTCTGCCCTTATTTAAATGAAAAATAATAATAATAATAATAATAACCACTGCTTTAAAAATGCACAAACATCGGTGAATCGCCTCCACTCGTTGACAGATGCACGTGTTCATTTGAATGCGCATTCAAAAATTCAAGCGATTCAGAAAACATCAACGCCGCGCTCATCCGGGTTGTCCATTCAAAAACGTGGGTATTTTTGCATCCACATAAACGTTATTGTTTGCACGTTCTTGGATGCACGTTGATGTATCAAGACATCGACGCCCGTATGTAGGGGCCTTTAAATCGCATCCACACGTTCACACCTGTACGTCATCGTTGCATGCACATTCAAAAATTCAAGCGATTCAGAATACATCAACGCGGCGTTCATCCGGATGGTGCATTCAAAAACGTGGTTATTTTTGCATCCACATTAACGTTATTGCACGGTCTTGGATGCACGTTGATGTGTTAAGACATCAACGCCCGTGTGTAGGGGCCTAAGGGCTTCTAATAAGTTAAGTTTATAGCCTTTCTTTTCTGTATGTAATATTTCGAATTCTTCATTGAAGCATTGATTAAGGAATAGTAATCAATGATTGAAGCTATGGTTATGTTCCAGCAGGTGTGATAAATATTTCGAATCTGTTTTTTCCTTATCGTAACTTTTTTTATGTTCAGATATTCTAAATCCGTTTCTGCCGGTTTGGTCAACATACACCATAGGACATGAACCGCAAGTTAGCTTAAAAATACTTGATTTATTATGATTTAGAATTTCTCATTCACGTTTACCTATTGTATTCTGAGTTTTAAAGGATTTTCTTACGTTTCGATTTGACAAGAAAGTAGAAATTTTGTGTGTTGGATCTAGACCTGTGTCGATCGTGATTGATCGAATGTTTTTGATTCGATCGCAACCTATACACGAGTGATCGAATCACGAATTTCTAAAAGACCCGATCTTATTTAACCCGATCCCGATTTACTTGACAAGACTAACCAAATTGCACTTTATTTTCATATGTTTTTACACAACAGTATATAACTAATTGCTTGCTGATACAATCGTTTACATGCTTCGATTCACCGCACTCTTTCTCGTGTTGTTTTGAATTTTGACACGTAATTCAAAAGGAACCGATTTTTTCAGGAACGCTCGCGTAGAAGAGTCGCGACCTGTCGATCTCTCAGTCTATTGGGTCGCGAACTCGATCGATCGCGTCTTGATCGAGATCGAATTCAGTTTGAGATCGAATCAGTGACATGCTGATATATTTACTGTCGATCTCTCCGTCTTTTGGGTCGCGAACTCGATCGCGTCGTGATCGAATTCAGTTTGATATCGAATCAGTGACATATATAGGTATGACCAGCGACACGTGATTTTATATTCAGGTTTTGCTTGCGTGTTTTAGTGAACTTAGTTGATATTATCGTCGTCTCCTCTATCTACATTTATATACATTAATGAAGCGTCTATCTATAATAAAAGAAGCTCTTTAAAACCGAAAAGAGCCTCTTATATTTTATTTCTAATCACAATTTGGAGTAAATTATCATTTTTAATATTAAAAACTATTAGTTATTTCCTTTTTTAACATTTTTATGTTGTTTTTCACTCATGTAGGTTATCTTATTAATATATATTCTACCCGGTTCACCGGTTCAGCATTCGTCATTCTTTACAAAGGAATTGCGACCTGCGACCCAAATGATCGAATCTTTTTAACCCGATCACCATACGAATGGGTCATGATCGACCCGGGTCTCGACAAATGATCGATCGACACAGGTCTAGTTGGATCACCTTTATAAGTTAATAATTTAAAGTTTTCATCAATATATATATATGTATATATATATATATATATATATATATATACACATATATATATATATATATATATATATATAATTATATATATATATATATAAAAAATTATATATATATATATATATATATATATATATATATATATATATATATATATATATATATATATATATATATATATATATATATATATATATATATATATATATATATATATATATATATATATATATATATATATATATATATATATATATATATATATATATATATATATATAATCTTGATAGAACCTGAAAGGAAATATAGGTCAGTTATTGCAAAAATTCCATTATTATAGGAAAAAAATTTGTTGAATATTTATCGTTTATTTAAATAAATAAAAACCCGCAAATAGATGACATAACACAATAACTAGAATGTCGACAGTCTATTTTGATTAGCAGACGTAGATAGCATTCCAATGTTCGAGACAACTACCTACCCAAGTACACAGCTTCAAAACTGATACAAATTCCCTTATCGTCTAATGAACTTACGTTCACAATATCTTTATGCGATTTACGAATACTTTCAATATTAGATAGATAAATCAGAATAATATACTTCAATGTGCCAAATTTTTAATTCTCTCGGGAAAGTGTGTGATTAATTTTCATAATTTCCAAATTATTCTGGGAACCATGACGTGAATTTTCCCAGAGGTAAAATCGTATATCATAGAAGATATTCGATTATATTATTCGTCACATTATACGATTTAACGTAATTTTCAGTTGAAACGAACTGCTTGAGATCAGGGCCGTATCCAGGGGGGCGCCAGAGGAGGCTGAGCCCCCTCTGGAATTATCTAAGCCCCCTCTAGAAAGGATACCAGAATCATTACAAGCCAAAAATGTTTATATCTGCGTTGAAACATAACACTAGCCTAGTTACAAACAAATCTACCTAATTGTAAAACTGACTTGAAATTATTTATTTGTGGCATCTTTTAACCCGCAAAACATGTTGACGTTTTTTATTATATGAAATAGCGACAAACGAGCGGCTACCAGCAGGGTTGCCAGATTTTTCAGAGCCGTGTTGCACTTTAGACGCTAATTTGTCGCCCAAAAGCGCAACCGTGGTTGCGACATGTTAACGGGGAAACATTGGTAACAAGTATTTTTCATATAAAATTCACTTATTCTAGGAGTTATTTCATATGTGTTTTGCTGCTAATTTGTCGCCCAAAATTGCAATCATGATTTGTTTCGCAACTGCACGAAAAAATAGTGCACCCAACATGTTGCCTACTCGTCCGAAAAACAATAATAGGTACTTTCGGGACTTTCTACTTAAATTACTATTACAATCGAAACCACGATTCTGTTACAAATATCTTTATTTTTATATAAACTGTTCACAAGACATCATTACATCATCATCATCTTTGTCTGTGCTTGAAGTTGTGGATTGGTTCTGATACTGATACATATCAGAATTAAATTTTGCATACATAGCTTTGCTAGGCTCAAATTATTTACAGCAAATCTCATTTATTTCCAAATGAGATCTAATAGACACAACTGAATTTAACATTTTCAGTATCGTTTTATTTCGATTTTCACATTTAACAATATTAATCAATGAAAATATTCTTTCCACGAATGAATTGGATGACGGTAAGCTTAGAAGAGTAAATGCAAATAAAGCTAAATCTTCAAACATGAATTCGTAGGCTGCATGTTTTAAATCTATAATCTTCCTCCAAAAAGTGGCTCTATGATATTAACGTCTATAGATATATTTATTTGTTTATATTTAATGATGAAAGTACATTTTTATTATTTTTTTAATATTTTTTATTTCTATTAGTTTTATTTATTTAGAGTTTTCTAGGAGGGATTTTTTATTTATTATTTTGATTAGAATAAATTTTTTTATTTTTCCAAAATGTTTTTCAATTAATATTCGTTTTCCAGTATACACTTCTAGGTAAAAAGACAGAAAAAGCTGTATATTCCTATCTTTTTTTCACGTATATTTATTTTAGTACTATGTAAAAAACAACCCCTCAAGAATTTCTTCAGCCCCCTCTAGAAACCAGTGCTGGTTACGGCCCTGCTTGGGATGCAAAGATTTGAAGGCTTCCAATCCCAATATGTATTTGAAATTCAATATACAAATACTTCAACACCAGTTGTTTGATAGATGTTGAAATAATAATAATAAAAATAATATATATATATATATATATATATATATATATATATATATATATATATATATATATATATATATATATATATATATATATATATATATATATATATATATATATATATGTATATATATGTATATATATGTATATATATATATATATACATATATGTATATATTTATATAATAAAAGCAATCTTGTTATCGACCGATGCTCAGTCGTGTTGCATCCGTTCAATGTTGTGTTTGTATTTTAATTTTCCAAAACTCTAGACTTTATTACTCCTGATGAAGTCACAGAAGATGACGGAATATTGAGCTGATGAGGAAATAAGAGTTTCAATTTCCCGACAGACCGCTTGCCTGATATTTTCATATATTGAAAATATATTGTAAATGTTTCAAGAGTACTGTAGCACACATAGCTTTGCAAATTGAGTGTTTCAGTTTCGGGCAATAAAGTTGATGAACACTTGTATTGTTTCTTTTATGACGGTCGACGATTTTTAACGGTTCGGATATTAGTTTTCCGCTTAGTAATAATCGAGATATCGTTCGTGATTTTATTCACCCCGATCAGGGGAATTATTTGATGAATTTCTATGTTTCAAATGATTTTCCTGGATATTAATATCTGAAATAATTCGATTTACATACGTGTTAATACGACGATTTCTTTATCTTCATATTATAATATATATATATATATATATATATATATATATATATATATATATATATATATATATATATATATATATATATAAATATATATATATATATATATATATATATATATATATATATATATATATTTATAATATATATAATATAAGTACCGTTTCAGAATTTTTTAATACTAATTTTGGAAATAACTGGATGATGAATAATATTCCAGCCACCACAATCACATGACTTAACGCCACTGGCCTTTTTCTTTTGAGGATATATAAAAGACAATTATATAAGTAACCAGAACATAGACAAAATTTTATAGAATGTGAATTACATTTCAAATATTGATATTGTATATACGCATAATGCAGTTTAGAATATTATAAAGATAGGTACCTATGTAATTTATGTATCAACCATAAAGAACATCAGTTCTTCACAACATTTATTGTAATTTGTATTATTTTCTTATAGTTGTAATGTCTTATAAAATAAGATGTAAATCTCTAGATTATACAGAAAAAAAAGTGCCTTAGGAATGTCTCGTAATTTCACAAACAACCATGACATGCACACTTGTCTGAAAGTCAAACTTTTGTTTATAACTCGAAAATAATAGACGATTTGAAATTTTGGTTTTCGCCATTAAATTTGACTCGAAAAAAGAGATCGAAAATGCGCCCTCCATTTTTTTGTATCTCCTATAGTTACCGAGATATCCCATACAAACATCGAAATTTGCCCACCCTGTACGCACTCTTATCGTCATGCCGCAAGCGTTGTATTAATAAAGACAAATATGAGCCAAATTATTATTTTTTTAACTTTCTGTCTACAAGAAAATCATTAAAAAACATATTTATGAATTACTACGTGAAAACTAGAGGGGGAGGGACCCCCTCCCTCTCTTGGAATATACTACGGATGGTCACCGCGGGCGGAGGGGATAAAAAGTTGTAAAAAATAGGTCATGTAGTTTGGGTACGTTCCCATATATACATATAAAATTCTCGTGTAACGGTGTTTGAAATTAAACTCCTCCGAAATGACTAGACCGATTCTCATGAAATTTTGTGTGCATATCGGTTAGGACTGCGAATTGGACAACATTTATTTTTCATCCCCCTAAATGTTGAGGTCCACCCCTTAACTTTTTTTATATTTTAGACAAAATTTTTTGTTCATTTTTTTATGATACAGCATTCAAAATACATTTGTGTATTAAAGATCAACCCCTATTTTTTGTTTGTTAATTATAAACTTTAATTTTTTTGGCAAGATTTTTATTTTTATGTCATAACTCAGAATAAAAAAATTCATATTACTTTCAATTTTTTACCCTTATACGATCAATCCCTATTTTTCCATCGCGATTTTCATTTTTTCAAATTTCATCCACAGATCCGCAATAGGGTTGCAAGAAGGCAATCGAAAATAATAGTCGGCCTGAGAATAGGTCGTAATATATTTTTCATAGCCCTGAGTGATTAGGGTGTTCCACCCCAAACATTTTTATACGTTTTTTGGACAACACTTTTTATTTTTATTTTTTTATGATGTTGCATTAAAAAATACATACAACTCTAAATTTTCACCCTTCTATCAACAACCCATATTTTTTAATAGCCGTTTCAATAATTTAAACAACGTTTGCCGGGTCAGATAGATTGATAGATAGATGGATAGATAGATAGGTAGATAAAAAAATAGATAACTATCTAGATCTATAGATAGATAGAGATAATCGGCAGATAAATGAATAGATAGAAAGATAGATAAAAATAATGTATATGGCTAACAACGTTTGCCGGGTCAGATAGATTGATAGATAGATAGAATGATAGATAGAAAGATACATTACTATCTAGATAGATAGATAGATAGATAGATAGATAGTTAGATAGATATACATCGGCAGATAGATGAATAGATAGAAAGATAGATAGATTGAAATAATTTATATGGCAGAACAACGTTTGACGGGTCAGATAGATTGATAGATAGATATATAGGTAGATATATAGTTAGATAGACAGATATTTAGATAGATAGATATAATGATATATGGATAGCTATATAGATAGATATACATCGGCAGGTAGATGAATAGATAGAAAGATAGATAGATAAATATTATGTATATGGCAGAACAACGTTTGACGGGTCAGCTAGTATATTTATATATATATATATATATATATATATATATATATATATATATATATATATATATATATATATATATATATATATATATATATATATGTATATATATATATATATATATATATATATAAATATATATATATATATAGGTATATATATATATATATATATATATATATATATATATATATATAATATACTATATATAAGTAGGTATATGCACTTGCACATTTTTTAAATAATCTTGGTTTCTGAAATATTTATGTTTTACGTCAAAACGATAACACCTTTGGAATGAACTATATCTGTTTACTTAATACTTTTGTTATTTCGTTGTTTTGTATGTTTTGAAACACACATTATTCAAGATATTGGAATAAAATATGATCCGGTTGTTCAAAACATTCTCGATACAATTAAATGATTAAGAAATATTGCTGCATTTTTATTGGATTTATTAACTCGAAATTCATATCTTTTGCTTGATAAGCTTTTAATGCCATTGAGGATTAAAAATAGTAGAAATACCGTTCATCCTACACCTTAGGCCTAATAGTTAATTCAAACGCCGCAGACAGGTCGAGCATGTGTTCATTCCGGTCAGCCTCCCACGGATTTACTCTTAACTGATCTCTAATAATTTATATTCTATGACTGTTGTAAGAACGCATACGTTCTATAATCCAGTTCGAGACGTTTTTAACATCCTTTTCATGCAGAGTTAAGGCCTCTGTAAAATTCAATATGTAAAATAGAGCCGCAACAAATATGAAATTTTCAACTTTGTTAACGCAAATTGAAGTGGAAAGTAATGCGAAAATGATTGCCGATATTGCTTACGCGAAAAATATTTAATGTAAATAGTACTAATGGTTAAATGATTGAGTTTTAATAAACAACTTCTTGTGGGGTTGAAGATATTACCTATTCACTATAATCTCAAATATTACAGGATAAATTCAGTCCCGCCACGAGAAAAATTGAATTTAAAAATATGTTGAGACTCCTTATGTCAGCGATTCACAACTCTCCTAAATGGGGCGAGTGCACATTAAAGGGGGGCGCGGGCATATCCAAGAGAAAATAGTATTCGAAAAAATTGATTAACTGAGTGAAAAGAAAGCTGATACACACACATACAAAACAAAATACATTTCGTTATAATATTCATTAAATGACTCAAATTGCAACAAGTTACTAAACCAAAACAATCTTTAATCAAAACTTGCATAATTAAAAACAAATTTAATCATTATTAGTGACTTCTATTGGGTCTTTCTTGCAGAGCAAAGTTTTGCGAAGGAAGGCTTAATATTAGAAATAGACACTCTCAGTTCTTTTTAGTCGTATTTTATCCCATAAAATACATACTATTGGAGTGTATCGAAGGAAAGATGTCAGGTGCGGGAGTAGTTTTCCTATTCGTTTTAGACCTCCTAGACCACGATTTTCGAAAAAATTTTCATGACTGACACGCCAGAGTGACACTGGAGGTAGATTGGCTTCCGGTCAATCAGATAACATCAACATGACCTTAGCAAAAGTTTTCTGGTTTTCGAGATATTGCCACTCTTTTGTTTTTCTCAAAAATCTGTACTTTTTGGTCATTTTCTCGCCTGTTTTGAATATAAATAACTTCTAACTAATGGTTTTTTCTTCTTGTGCTATCATCAATATATGGTTGAGACAATCGACCTATCATTTCATTAAAAACTAGCTCACTAACCTCAAAAAAAGAACAAGTTGTTTCAATATAATTTAAATCCGTAAACCTTAAGTAAAGTTCGACTATTTACTGTGAAAAAATATTGTACCAGACAGAATCAGCAAATGATCTTAAAAACTGGCCTATTTAATGCTCTTTCGAAAACGGTATAACATTTGTAGTTTTTTTCTTTCAAAAGTCTAAAAATTCCAATTTTTGTCATTGAATTCGTGCTACTTGCGAAATACACTGCGCCGCAAATTTAACGCATACATTAAATATTTCCAAAGTTTTGACTGAATATTTTCTCACGCGGTGATCCGATTTGAATAAATTCTTCCTCAAATAGTAGCTTCGTTTTTTGAGGAAATGTAATAGGTTATAAGATGATAAAAAAATGAATAAACTTATTGTACAGGGTGTTTGAATAGCGACATGTTTTCTACGTCCAAGTTTGCATCCTTCTGCGGGCAATATCGGATAGCTCAGGCAGAAAAAAAATAAACGGTGTTATAATCGATGTCTACTGAGTAATTTGTTTTTTCAATCGTCTGTTTATCTTGAACCACTCGAAAGATATTTATGTTTTTATAACCGCTCACACTTTTCCAACGAAATTTTTTAAAACTGTTTTGTTAACTTGTGAAGGGACTGTGCAAACGAAATTTCATTAGAAGTGACAAATTTGTTTATTTATTTTGAATTGATTGGGCCGATACATGATGTAAATTAATAAAGATATTAAAACAATGGTTTATAAAAACAATATGCATATTTATTTATATACACAAAGTAAAATAACGCATTACCCTCGTTTCCGTGAAACTTCATCTTCTTCAGATGCTTGATGCTAACTAATAAATAGGTTTCTTGGTTATATCTAATACAAGAAACAAATAAATGACAAATTGTGTAGAAAGGGTAAATAAAAGGATGGTTACAAATTAGTAAAGTAGAAAAAACCCATTCTAAACTAGTAGTCAAGTAGTTCGGTAATTTTGAAAAGATTCGAAAGGGGCTTGTAGTATGGAGAGACATACAAAACCAAATAATCACAGTTTCTACAGAAATTTTGTGTACACAGCCTTTTTCGCAAATTAACAAACAAGTTTAAAAAACTTTTGTTTGAAAAGTGTGAGCGGTTAAAAAACATAAATATTTTTCGAGTGGCTCGAGATTAAGACACGATTGAAAAAATAAATTACGCAGAAGACATGCGATTATAACACCGTCTATTTTTTTTCTGCCTGAGCTACCCGATATTGCCCGCAGAAAGATGTAATCTTGGACGAAGAAAACATGTCGCTATTCAAACACCCTGTACAATATGTTTATTCATTTTTTTATCATCTTATAACTATTACATTTCCTCAAAAAACGGAGCTACTATTTGGTGAAAAATTTATTCAAATCGGATCACCGCCTGAGAAAATATTCAGTAAAAACTTAGGAAATATTTAATGTATGCGTTAAATTTGCGGAGCAGTGTATTTCGCAAGTAGCACGACTTCAATGACAAAAATTGGAATTTTTAGACTTTTCAAAGAAAAAAACCACAAATGTTATACCGTTTTCGAGAGAGCATTAAATAAATAGGCTACTTTTTAAGATCATTTGCTGATTCTGTCTGGTACAATATTTTTTCACAGTAAATAGTCGAACTTTACTTAAGGTTTACGGATTTAAATTATGTTGAAACAACTTGTTTTTTTTTTGAGGTTAGCGAGCTAGTTTTTAATGAAATGATAGGTCGATTGTCTCAACCATATATTGATGATAGCACAAGAAGAGAAAACCATGAGTTAGAAGTTATTTATATTCAAAACAGGCAAGAAAAATACCAAAAAGTATAGATTTTTGAGAAAAACAAAAGAGTGGCAATATCTCGAAAACCAGAAAACTTTTACTAAGGTCATGTTGATGTTATCTGATTGACCTGAAGCCAATCTACCTCCAGTGTCACTCTGGCGTGTTATTTACGGGACACCCTGTATATATATATATATATATATATATATATATATATATATATATATATATATATATATATATATATATATATATATATATATATATATATATATATATATATATATATATATATATATATATATATATATATATATATATATATATATTTATATATATATATATATATATATATATATATATATATATATATATATATATATATATATATATTCCCGGTACATATTGACATCACCAGCGGTTCGCATCATACCAAATAAGCTGAAATTTGGTATCTGAAGTGGTTTACGAGGCAGCACGAAATGATCAAAATTTGGTTATATTTTTTAAACCGCCGCCATTTTTATGTAGATATTTTTTGTTTTTCATGGTTTTTGAAAAATTGCTGAACTCCACAGCTTCTGCAGATTGAGTTAGAGAATTGAAGTTTGGTACGTACATTGAGTTCATGTTGACTCAAAACCTTTTTTTGGATTCGAATCTTTTTTCTCTACCGCGCTGCATTTCGTGGTAACTATTCCGTTCAAATTGCTGTGAGTACGCGATGCACTTCGCGATTTTTTTTTACGATAGTTTGAAATTTGGTATGTGGAATGAGTTGATGTTGAGGTGCGTTTCTTCGATGGTTCAACTTTTTTCCTCAACCACGATGCACAACGCAAATTTTTCTTTTAGTAAAATTAATTATTTTCTACTTTTTTTTCGATTAGCTTTTTAAGTGTGATTTTTTAAAATATAATTCAATTCGTTAGAATCACATATCGACGCGATGCATTTCGCGCGGAAAGTACGACTTTAGTGATGGAGCTCTGCCGCTCACAAGTTTGTTTTATATTTAGCTCAGATTTAGATTTTTTTTTCAAAGAAACCACCGCCGAAAATCCAGTTTCACAAAGGTAGAATGCTAAAAATGGTAATAGAATGCGAACTGCCCTTGTTTGTAGTACAGAAAACTAATCATGTACTCCTGCCCAAAATTCAAACAGTGATTATTTACTAAATAGTTTTTTGGTTTCGCCACTTGTCGTGAAGCCTATGAAGGTTTCTTCCTCAGCCCTTTGGCAATATTATGAAATTGATCCTTAACCCACTTGTAACATGTAGTTTATAAGGTTTAAAAGTTAGGTCGTAGTTAGGGTTGCCATCACCTAAATTGCTGACGCCGGACAAAAAATTAAAAAAACCCCGGACATTTGGTTGAAATTCAGTTCTTTCCCGGATACCCCGATAAAATATTTTTTTTTTCGAATAAAATAAAACATCGTTCATATTTTGATTTTTTCATTCATTTAAACATTGAACGGCTTGTTTGCTATATAGACAAAAGAACAAAAAACAAATAAAATATCTACTAATATAACTCAGTTTACAGTCTTCTCTTTTTGAAGTAATCTGGTAATAAAAATAATCAGAAAAACCTTTCTTTTGGTATCATCAAATAAAAAACAACTTACAATGATAATTTTGAAAGATCAAAATAGATCAAATAGACTACATTCTACATTGTAACAACAAATTATAGGATCGGTCATCTAGTTCGGTTAGATAGGTTAGGTAACCAAAAGCCTAAATTATTTATTAACAGTAAGTAACAAGTTTAAATTTTTTCGTAATCCCATACTGTTATTTTGATTTAACGGTATTCAGATGACAATTGAAAAGTCAGTGTTAACGGCCGCCGGCCGTTATAATTTCATAACGGCTGGCGGCCGTTAAGAAATCACTTGTTCAAATATTTATTTCAAAACATCATTCTGCTTACAATAACAACATTGAAATCTTGGTCCACAGCGAGTTGGGAGAATAAACCTCTGATTTTCATTTCGCATAGGCTAATAATACATCTTCATTAACCACCTTTACATTCTTGCTTTTACGCCACATTTCAAAATTTTCATATTCTTTTTGATATCGCTCTTGAGTTATTTTCGGCAGTTAATCAACACTCGCTGCACTGCACATGATTCTCCCAATATTTCTAAAGGAATTTGATTTTGTTCCTCAATTTCATCCATGATCGTCGTTAAAGCGAACTTGAGAACACAAAAAACTGACGTTGTTTATAAAACTGTCAAACTGTTCCATGACAACAGAGTGCACGACGTTGGGATTTTTCTTTAGAATTGCGAGGTACGGAGTTTTTTCTTTCTTCGGAATCAAAATATAATCTTTCAACGGGATTACGAAAAATTTTTAAGGACACACGGCCGATACGCAAATAACGGATTCGGTTAGTTATAATCCTCGGCTGCGCCTCGGATTACAATATCCAACATCATCCGTTATTTGCTACATATCGGCCTTGTTACGTTAATAACTATAACGAGCTCAAGTTCTTTTTACTCATTTAACTTAACTTGATTATACCAATTTCTGCCAAAATATCTTTCTTTTCCATCAGGAATTTTTAAAAGTGGAAACAACTCAAATCTTTAAAATTATACTTTATTTTGGTCAAAGGAGACACCGTCTGTGTATTTAGCTTTTTTCTTTCTGGATTTAGCTTGTAGGCGGCTTACGATTATGAATTAATTTTTAACTATGATTTGTTTTAATATATTGCTCATCTTTCGATCAATCGGGATTCCCCTGGCACAAAATTTGTCCAGGTTTCACCCGGAAATATTTCGAAAGTCTCGTCCGGACGACCCCCGAACGCCCCCTAAACTAGGACAAATCCGGGGAATCTCGGGCGGATGGCAACCCTAGTCGTAGTGTATGTTTAGAGCCGAAAAACTCAAAATACATTATTATTGTATACATATTACTTTCTGCGGGAGGATCGATGAAAATTGTGCCGCGAATCCTAAATGCTTCAAAAAGGCTGCCTTATCTTATATATAAAATTCTCGTGTCACAGTTTTCGTTCCCATACTCCTCCGAAACGGCTTGACCGATTCTCATGAAATTTTGTGAGCGTATTGAGTAGGTCTGAGAATCGGCCAACATCTATTTTTCATCCCCCTAAATGTTAAGGGTAGTCCACCTCTAATTTATTTTTTATTTTTTAGACAAAATTTTTTGTTTTTATTTTTTTATGATACAGCATACAAAAATACATACAATCCTAAATTTTCACCCTTCTACGATCAACCCTTATTTTTTATTTGTTAAACTCCTTCGAAATGAATCGACCGATTCTCATGAAATTTTGTGTGCATATCGGTTAGGTCTGAGAATCCGACAAAATCTATTTTTCATCCCCCTAAATGTTGAGGGTAGTCCAGCACTTAATTTTTTTCTTTATTTTTCTGACAACATTTCCTGTTCTATTTTTTTATGCAGCATTCAAAAATATATACAACCCTAAATTTTCACCCCTCTACGATCAACCCCTATTTAGATAGATAAAAATAATTTATATGGCAGAACAACGTTTGCCGGGTCAGATAGATAGATAGATAGATAGATATGTAGATAGATAGATAGATAGGTAGATAGATAGATAGAAATATAGATAACTATCTAGATAGATAGATAGATAGATAGATAGAGATACATTAGCAGATAGATGAATATATAGAAAGACAGATAAATAAAAATAATTTTTATGGCAGAACAACGTTTGCCGGGTTAGATAGATATGTAGATAGATAGATAGAAAGACAGATAACTATCTAAATAGATAGATAGATAGTTAGATATACATCGGCAGATAGATGAATAGATAGAAAGATAGATAGATAAAAATAATTTATATGGCAGAACAACGTTTGCCGGGTCAGCTAGTGTATAACTAATAACATATTGAAGTAACTACATATCGATAATTCATTACGTTGGTCACGGATTCATAATCCCTGAATTATGTCTCATTATCGAGGTTCAATATTATAATAAAGGAAACATTGTAAAATTTTCAAAATAGTTTTATCTGTGAATAAGTATATAATTGATAAGTGAATCATGAAATTTAATATTGAACTTTGAAATGTAACCAAGGTTTTCTTTAAATTTACCAAAACAAGAAATTTAAAACTTCATGAAGCTATTGACGTTGTTTCGCAATTTTCTGTACAAACTAGTTGTTATGAAATATTTATTATTTCATTTTGATTGAAGTCCAAACTAATATTTCCCATTCTTAAAAAAATTTTCAAATTTCACTGAGCCAAATTTAAACAAAGTATATTTCTTTTACTTATTGAATATTTCAAGTAGTTGATGGAATCTGTCGTTACTACGTGATAATTTATTATGATGAACACAAACAAAACTTGATTTTACTTCGTTTATTATCACATTATATATATATATATATATATATATATATATATATATATATATATATATATATATATATATATATAAATGAGATTGAATCCTCGCTTAGCTCTTGGTGAAACATGATTAAATATTATTAATTCAAATCAAACACTTGGCTTACTGTTTCACAAATATATATTGAAAATTAATAAAAATTTAAAAAAAGTTGTCAACATGTTTCGGGTAGTGAACCCATTCTCAAGACTAAACTTCATTAGTATTGAGAATGGGTTCAATACCCGAAACATGTTGACAACTTTTTGTTAATTTTTATTAATTTTCAATATATATTTGTGAAACAGTAAGCCGAGTGTTTTGATTTGAATTATTAATATATATATATATATATATATATATATATATATATATATATATATATATATATATATATATATAATATATATATAAAATTAAGTGAACTAGGACATTCATTTGAAACTAATCAAACAAACCTCCTAGCGGAGCTGGTTATAAGAGTTCACGAAGCATCGAAATATCAACGTCTACCCTAGACGGTAATTGTTAGAAACGTTAATTTGTTTATCACAGTCGATGGAAATTGATAGACAGACTGTTTCGCCCTTATTGGAGCTCATCAGTATCATCCATCCACCGAGAGTGATAACCAAACCTACATTTCAAACGGTCATACATATTTCCTCTAGTAACTCCATGACATATAAATATGACACAGCGCCACCAGTCGGAAACAATTGAACTACATCTTTCAGACAGACGAAAACATTTCGGCAACGAGAACTATAAGAGAAGGTGTATATATATATATATATATATATATATATATATATATATATATATATATATATATATATATATATATATATATATAGGCATTATCAAGACAGTCTTGATAATGAGTTCATAACTCGAAACATGTCGACTATTCTTTACTGCTAAATACAGTATCCAAATATTTTTATATAGTGAAACATAAGCCAAGTGTGTTTCATTTTAAAGTTTATACTTTAAAATACATTATATTTTTCTTATTATAAAAAACATGTATAAGAGCAGGAGAACCTAGGTTTATAGCCCTTTGAATCCTCATTCAATGAAGTTGTTTTCTCTCTCTCTCTCTCTATTGTTCAGGACCAATAATATACCTAATAAGTTGGAAATGGCAACTTCGGAAAAATTGGCAACGTCGCAAATAGGCCAGACCCAAATAAAAAGAGAATTAAGGAGATACTGAAGCCTCTCTCTTTCCAGAAACCCTCGCGGAAAAAAGGAAAGGAAACAAACGTGTTTCATTCCTCCCTGAAGTATGTGTCAGGGAGGCGGGCAGCTTGAGTTTGGGATTAACTCCTTCAGCCAGATCAGAGGATACACTTGTATGTACAAGTGCATCAAGGATGGGTGAGACGGGATATTTATGGAACATAGGAAGTGTGGGTAGGGTTCAGAGGATTAATACTGGCCCAGCATTCGCCATATAAGATTGCAAGCAGTGACTCACATTACTTTGAGGAAACCTCTGAAAAAAAACTCATGGCAGACCAGTCGGCCCCGGGGTTTGAACCCGGGACCTCCCAAATACTAGCCAGCGTACCTCACATACTCGACTAACTAGCTTGGTAACCCTCGCGGCAGAAACCCTTCTTATCTGAATGGGTATCACAAAAACTAGGCTTGGAATATATTGCACTTAGCTTTCGTTTAAGATAATAGTTGTTTGTAAAATAGTCACAAATTCGTCTGATTGAGCGTTCCTTCCGTTAATCGTAAAATCAGTGGTAGCAGAGATCTAGGCCATTCGTGCCAAAACAAATATACCTATCTAGCTATTTCAGATATTATTTTTGTTTTATCCTATTCCGATAACAGTTGTCCTCCGTCAATTTTTCCACGAATTCAAATGAACTCTAGAGCACAAGGGATTATGATAAAATATGATAAAGAGCATTGATTTGAATAATTTCAAATGCAATAAACTTTGGAGGTTCTATTGTTCACCTTCTGGGTAATAAACATTACTCATTATTAACGTTTTAAGATTCAATAATCGAGGATTTATTAGTATTATTTCAGAATCAGCATAAAAGTTGAATTTCATCTATTTCTTATTTATTTGCAACTATATACTAGCAAATGATTATTTAATATATCCTTTATATATCAGGGAAGTAGTAAAGAGGGTTAGCCAAATGGCAGGTATTTTCAGACGAATTGCATCGACATTAAATGACAGAGTCAGAAAACAACTATACTATGCGTTCGTACATTCTCGTCTGTCCTATTTATTTGTTGTTTGGGGTAGCTCAGCTAGATTAAATCTTGATATGTTGCAGAAGGCCCAAAATAAATGCTTGCGTTCGTTATATGGATATGATGCCGGCTCTTCACGTTGGCCAACATAGTGGCGAACTTGTTGGCCAATATATTCGCCAAGAGTTGGTGGTGGCATCCACACGTTGGAACTGTTGGAAGGTCGTTCAGTTTGCTTCGATACTGGCCAATATTCGGATCAATTCATTAAAATGGATATTGGGGAGCTAACGGCTGCTGCGGTTTATTTATTCACAGCATACCGCTACTACTGACATTTTGTGAACACTAATTACGACGCGTAAATATAAAATTTAAAAAATCCGGACACCCTACTGCGTAGCACTAGAAATGATAAAACCCCTCGGCGCATGTGCATGTCGTAATGCCTAATAAGTCTATCGCAGATCATTTTTCCTCATGATGACTATATCGGAAAATGTATAGTATTTGAGATAAAATCAAAATTTTGAGTGAAATTCATAATTTTTACTAATTTTTTTATTTCTAGGTGGCGCCACGTCAATATTTTTTGAATGTGTTATATAAATTAAAAAACTATACATTAAATGCTATCATTTTATTTCATTATTGTAAAAATTGGTTTAGGTTTAAGATTTATAGATCTTACCATACTTCTATGGACAAAAAAATCTAAAAAACCCAATAATTTTTTTATTCCTCGTGGGGAAAAATTTTTGAAAACACTTTTCTTGTGTAATCATATGCGTTTTATCGGTATCCGTTGGAATTTTCAAAATCGGACCAGCTACTAACTTTTTGTCGTGATACTATAACCCCTTAGCTTCGCCTCGGGGTAAAAATCATTTGCATGTGATCACTCTGAAAGCTCGTAGCAAACTAAAAGTGTGACCAACGTGTGGACGCGACGGCCAAAACTCTGCCACAACCCTTTGATATTTTGTAAAAAACCGACACCACACGGATCTCGCGCCAACTTGTCGGCCAACATTCCAATACACGCCAATGTATCACAAACACCCGCTCTACATGTTGGCGATACGTATTGGCCAACAAGTTCGCCACTATGTTGGCCAACGTGAAGAGCCGGCATTGGCCATCAAGTTCGCCACTTTGTTGGCCAACGTGAAGAGCCGGCATGAGAGACTGACATCTTGTAAAATTATGTATAAATAAACAAATGTACTGCATCTAAATACATTGGCGTGTATTGGAATGTTGGCCGACAAGTTGGCGCGAGATCCGTGTGGTGTCGGTTTTTTACAAAAGATCAAAGGGTTGTGGCAGAGTTATGGCCGTCGCGTCCACACGTTGGTCACACTTTTAGTTTGCTACGAGCTTTCAGAGTGATCACATGCAAATGATTTTTACCCCGAGGCGAAGCTAAGGTATAGTATCACGACAAAAAGTTAGTAGCTGGTCCGATTTTAAAAATTCCAACGGATGTCGATAAAACACATATGATTTCATAAGAAAAGTGTTTTCAAAAATTTTTCCCCACGAAGAATAAAAAAATTATAGCGTTTTTTAGAATTTTTTGTCCATTAAAGTGTGGTGCTATCTATAAATCTTAAACCTAAACCGATTTTTACAATAATGAAATAAAATGATAGCATTTAATGTATAGTTTTTTAATTTATATAACACATTCAAAAAATATTGATGTGGCGCCACCTAGAAATAAAAAATTTAGTAAAAATTATGAATTTCACTCAAAATTTTGATTATATCTCAAATACTATACATTTTCCGATATAGTCATCATGAGGAAAAATGATCTGCGATAGACTTATTAGGCATTACGACATGCACATGCGCCGAGGGGTTTTATCATTCCTAGTGCTACGCAGTAGGGTGTGCGGATTTTTAAAATTTTATATTTACGCGTCGTAATTAGTGTTCACAAAATGTCAGTAGTAGCGGTATGCTGTGAATAAATAAACCGCAGCAGCCGTTAGCTCCCCAATATCCATTTTAATGAATTGATCCGAATATTGGCCAGTATCGAAGCAAACTGAACGACCTTCCAACAGTTCCAACGTGTGGATGCCACCACCAACTCTTGGCGAATATATTGGCCAACAAGTTCGCCACTATGTTGGCCAACGTGAACAGCCGGCATAAGGGAGCGTTTTTTTATGAAAATGTCTTACTTGTGTTTAAGATTATCACAAGTAAGATTTCATCTAATTTATCCATTGTAAGTAACGAAACTAATTATTATCGGACTAGGCAGGAGCACAACTTTCGACTTACTCTCGCCAGAAATAATCATGGTCTGAACAGTTTTTTTATATGAGGGATTGTTGTTTTTCAATGGTTTGCCTGCCCAGCTTCCTTCTGCTGGTAGTACTTCGGTTTTCAAAAGAAGTATCAAGAAATATATTGCAGCTCTAGAGATGAATCTTTGGTAGAGAATGGGGTATCCTTGTTAGTGTAAAGTGTGTTTTGGGATTTTCTTTTCTTTCTTTTTTCTCGTGAACGTAATCGGGGTTCAGTTGGTATTACTCAGAACATTATTCAGATTTTGCTAGCACAATTAAAATTTTGTTATTTAATAGTTTAGTGGCCATCTGGTATTTTGTTTGAAATTATAATTTTTTTATAGATATTTGTATCGTGCCGTAAGGCAAATTTAAGATCTTGAATAAATGAAGTTATTATAATTATTATTATTATTTATGAAGCAAACACCACTTGGGGTATCATTAGGTGGATAAACAGGGAACAATTTATTAACCAGATCAACTGAACCAATTTATCGTTATATAAATTGGAATGATAAATCTCTCAGATAAATCGTTCACGATCTATTAAATCAAAGTTTTATTGGACCAATTTATCTCATCAAATTTATAGGTTCAATTTATCTGTAAGTATGTGTTGTTCTGAACGATAATTTGGTCAAATCTTACCAATTTATCTGTGATCGGCGATATTTCGAAACAGAATAGATATATAAATGGTGATGGAAAAGGATTAAGAAAATACGAAATTTCTCAATTCGAATAGCCGAACTCGAGAAATAATAGTAACTAAATTTAAAACATGTAAAATTGCACTAAGAAACCAATCTATAAAGAAAGGTGCTGTCATCAGAATCTCCAAACAGAATGATAGTATTGTCGGTTATAAAATCGTGGTCTAGGAGGTCTAAAACTGATGAGAAAAATAGTCCTGACTGCTTTTCTTCGATACACTGCCATAGTATGTAGGTATTTTATGGTATAAAATACGAAAAAGCCGAACTTGAGTGTAACATGGAATAGTGCACTAAGAAACTAATATACTAAGCAAGGTGGTATCATCAGGATCCCCAAACGTAGGGTTGCCATCACCTAAATTGCCTATGACGGACGAAAAAATGTTGAAAACCCGAATATTTCTGTGAAATTATGTTTTTCCCTGGACACCCCGTTACAAATTTTTTGTTACTAATAATTTAACTATAAATCAAAAGTAAGTAACAAGTTTTAATTTTAACGAGATCAAGTTCTTTTTACTTATTCAACTTAACTTGGAATTTTTCAGACTTGCCAATTTTCCCAAAAGTCTTTATTTTTCATCATGAATTTGTAAAAGTCGGAGCAACCCAAGTCTTTAAAATTAGACTTTATTTTGATCAGAGAAGAAAGCGTACTTGTATTTAGAAAGTTTCTCTTCTTCCTCCATTACTGCGACCCTAGCGAAAAAAGTCACTCTACATTCGCATTGTGAGCTGGTATACAAAAATATTACTATGCAATTTTGAGCAGTTTACAATATAGATGTTTCGAAAAAATTCCGCCACAACTGGTTTGCAATTAATAGCTCATCTCCGTCACTGACACTCAAGCTTCCCACACCCGGGCACAAAATTTGTCCGGGTTTTACCCGGAAAGCCCCCGGACGACCCCCGGGCGCCCCCTAAACCAGGACAAATCCGGGGAAACCCGGACGGATGGCAACCCTACCCAAACGGAATGATAGTATTCTCAGTTGTATTGGGACGTAATAAAGTTTATGATAAAACAGATTAGATGCAAATGGTAAACAAAAGATAAACAAAATACAAAATTTCCCAATTCGAATAGCCGAACTTGAAAACAAACTAAATGTGCAACATGTTATATTGCACTACTGTTAATTATAGAATCTCGCTGTTGCGATGCAACACATATTGTAGTTTGTAAATTATAGGCGGATAATTTTGAAGGAATTATCTGCAGATAAATCGCCCTGAGTATGTCTAACGACAAATATAAATCGCTTTTAGTAATTATTGTCGCAGATTTATCGTACAACTTTCTAAAGTACTGCAGTCATCTAACGCATATTGTAGTTTGTAAATTATAGGCGGATAATTTTGAAGGAATTATCTGCAGATAAATCGCCCTGAGTATGTCTAACGACAAATATAAATCGCTTTTAGTAATTATTGTCGCAGATTTATCGTACAACTTTCTAAAGTACTGCAGTCATCTAACGCATATTGTAGTTTGTAAATTATAGGCGGATAATTTTGAAGGAATTATCTGCAGATAAATCGCCCTGAGTATGTCTAACGACAAATATAAATCGCTTTTAGTAATTATTGTCGCAGATTTATCGTACAACTTTCTAAAGTACTGCAGTCATCTAACGCAGTGTTTCTTAACCTGTAGTCTGCAGACCCCTGGGGATCCGCGTGTATATGTATGAGGGGTCAGCAGTCTCATCTCTGGAATATGTATGTATGTAATTTAGCTGAGAGTCAGTATCTTTCAGATACGACCCTCTAAAATGGCTTTGGCTGAAGTACACCATTGGCCAACATATAAAATTGAATATCCTCAAGGATATTGAACAATATTATTCATAATTTACAATATATACTACTTCTTAAAACATTAACATAAGGATACACAAAATGGTAAGATACATTAAAACTTATCAAATCTTAAAATCATTCTCACTAATAAATTTAAATATATACCTATAGACATTTACATCATGGAGCGACAAGAGACAGCACAAATTAAAAGGTTGATTGATATCAGTCAACATGCTAATTGAATTACATAGAACAGATATTCGTAAAAAGTTATTATTGCACTTCAAAATCATATGTTCCAATGAACCAATTTCCCCACATATACAAAATGGGTTAGGTCTTTGTCCAATTTTGTGAAGATAGAAAGGAGTCACTGCTTGACCGCTTCTTAACCGGGATATAACTCGAATAAAAAGTCTTTCATTGTCTAATGATTTAAACCACACCGAAGAGGGAGGATTTTTTTCAATTTCATTGTAAAAACTTACTTCCATTTTGTTCCTGTTGATATGTTTCATGCCATTCTTTCCTTGGAATACTTAACAATAAAATAAGCGAACTGCTTCATTATCATTAGTTGATTGTGCATGTTCATGTTGGAGACAAGTATAACGAAATTACGTTTCTCGAGTGATTGTGACAATGGAACGCTGGTTAAAAGAAAATGACTCCGCGTTGGACGAATCAAATGAAAGACCATCGACTTCAAAGATTTCACAGGAACTAATTTGTAAAGTGAAAGAATACCTCTGTGCGTCATATGCTACGAAGATATCAGACCATTTCAACACATATGTTCCGATATAACAGGCTTGAAAACGACACAGGAAAACCAATTAATATAAATATTCTTCGATTCACTTTAAAACGTAATTTGGAAGAATCCTATTTATCAAGTTTTTGGGTGAATGTGAAGAAAAATTATAAGGAAACATTATAAGAAGAACGGAAATATTTACTCCTTTTCTAAACCACATACCTCTGTGAAAAGGCATTTTCTGCTTTTTCATTTACTGAAAACAAATACAGAAACTGATTACAAGTGGAATCTGATTTTAGAATACAACTTTATAGTGATATCAACCCGAATATCATTAATTTACTTGCAAAAAAAAACACCAGCCTTCACATTAAGAATGGTATGATAACGCTTTTTTAATAACGAATACAAAATGAGTATTTTTTTTATGAAAGAGTATTTTTTTGTATGTGTAGTACCGGAATAAATGTTTCAAAATTTATTCCAGTTTTTTTTTTAATGGGGTGTGATAATTGCTTCCTATTTCCGAGCGGTCCGTGGCTGAAATAGGTCGAAAAAAATCGCGAATTGCATCGCGTACTGATCCAGATGCAATTCGAACGGAATAGTCACCACGAACTGCAGAGAGATTGAGCAAAATAGTTGAAACCTACAAAAGATTGTATATCAACATATACTCAATGTACGCACCAAACTTCTACCCCTAACTCAATCTGCAGAAGCTGTGGAGATTGGCAATTTTTCAAAAATAACGAAAAACCAAATTTTGACAATTGCTTTCTGCCTCGGAAACCAGTTCAGATACCAAATTCCAGCTCATTACCGGGAAGAATATTTATATGAAAATTAGAAATATCTACGTAAAAATGTACCGGGAATATATAATATATATATATATATATATATATATATATATATATATATATATATATATATATATATATATATATATTTATATATATATATATATATATATACATATATACATATATATATATATATATATATATATATATATATATATATATATATATATATATGTTTATATATATATATATATCTATATATATAAAATTCTCGTGTCACGGTGTTAGAAGTTAAATTCCTCCGAAATGGCTCGACCGATTCTCATGAAATTTTCTGTGCATATCGGGTATGTCTGAGAATCGGCCAACATCTATTTTTCATTTCCCTAAATGTTAAAGGTATCCCTGAATTTCTCAGACAAAATTTTCTGTTCTACCCTTAATTTTCACCCCTCTACGATCAACCCCTATTTTCTATTTGTTGAATTCCTCCGGAATCCCCCTGAATGTTGAGCGTGGTCCACCCCTAAATTTTTTTTTTATTTTTCAGATAAAATTCTCTGTTCTATTTTTTTATGATACAGTATTCAAAAATACATACAACTCTAAATTTTCACCCCTCTACGATCAACCCCTATTTTTTATTTGTTTAATTCCTCTGAAATGGCTCGACCGATTCTCATGAAATTTTGTTTGCATATCGGTTAGGTCTGAGAATCGGACAAAATCTACATTTCATCCCCCTGAATGTTGAGGGTTTAATTTTTTTCTATTTTTCAGACAAAATTTTCTGTTCTATTTTTTTTATGATACAGCATTCAAAAATTCATACAACCCTAAATTTTCAACCCTCTACGATCAACTCCTATTTTTTATTTGTTAAGTATAAACTTCAATTTTTCTGGCAAGATTCTTATTTTTATTTTGTCATGACTTAGAATAAAGAAATTCATATTACTCTCAATTTTTTACCCTCCTACGATCAACACCTATTTTGTCATCCCGATTTTCATTTTTGAATTGCAGGATGGCCATCGAAAATAACAATAGTCGGTCTGAGAATAGATCGTTATATATTTTTCGTGTCCCTAAGTGATTAGGGTGGTTCTCCACGAACATTTTTATAAATTTTTTGGACAAAATTTCTTATTTTATTTTTTTATGATTCCATTGAAAATGCATACAACTCTAAACTTTCACCCTTCTATCAATAACCCATATTTTTTAATAGCCATTTTGATGATTTAAACAACGTTTGCCGGGACAGATAGATTGATAGAGAGATACTATATATATATATATATATATATATATATATATATATATATATATATATATATATATATATATATATATATATATATATATATATATATATATATATATATATATATATATATATATATATATATATATATATATATATATATATAAATATATATATATATATATATATATATATATATATATATATATATATATATATATACAACAACAAAGAAATTAGTCGCGGGGAAATATTAAACAAGTAGCGCAGAATTATCGGTATAGCCCGCTTATATGAAAGCAGTCGCCGTGGTAAAGTTTGACCAAAAGCCACAAATGTGTGATTGTCTTCCGTAGCAGGGGATTTCGTTTGTTGTTGCTATTTTCATCTCCAAGTTTTCAATCCAATGCTTAGCTACGCCGTTCTGATAAGGACCAAAGAGTCCGAAACACGTGTCAACGGCTGCTTTCATATAAGCGGGCTATACCGATAATTCTGCTCTACTTATATATATATATATATATATATATATATATATATATATATACATATATATATATATATATATATATATATATATACCTATATATATATATATATATATATATATATATATATATATATATAATATATATATATATATATATATATATATATATATATATATATATATATATATATATATATATATATATATATATATATATATATATATATATATATATATATATATATATATATATATATATATAGGTATATATATATATATATATATATATATATATATATATATATATATATATATATATATCAGACATGAAAAATTTTTCTAAAATCGTAGTCTAGGATGTCTAAAACGGAATATAAAACTACTCCCGCACCTGACTGCTTTTCTTCGATACACTGCAATTGTATGTATTCTAGGAGAAAATACTACTAAAGATGGGTATATGTAACCTTCTTAATGTACGCAACTCATATTATTTAAATTACCTGTATGATTTTCTGTTATCTTGTCTGAGAATGATCCATTGGTTTCACTACTTATTCTAATGAAAGCAATGTTCGATGGCAATGGAAAGGTACAAGAATTCCACCCACGACTCTGCATTTATCATAGTGTTAGCTGCATCTCACCCAATTTTTAAAAGTTGTAAATGATAAATCTTCGTCTATTCAAGCAATGAAGGATGAATGGATCAAGTCGACAGTTCACAATATCTTTTTTTATGTGAGTACCTGCTCTCGTCATTTCCTTGAAATACCTTCCCACGTTTCGAAAAGCTTTAAAGCTGTAGATAGAGAAAGATTTGAATCGAGAATGGATGGAATTACTTTATGTCTGACACGAACGACCGAAACAGATTAAGTGGTTGCATAACTGGATAATATTTTAAGGTTCCAGCCCATGGGACTATGTAAGAGGGATTTCGGGGTTTAAAACACCCCATTTCGAAAAACCTAATTAGTCTATACAAATAAATGGACATCAAAGAAATCATAAATAATTTATATCGACGTCCCTGGTACCGTTTTAACTCAAAAAGAAAAGGTGAGCAGCAAGGCTCAAGCATAAATAAAATAGTCTGCGCGTATTGAAGGCGAAGCAGATTCAGATGCGAAAAATAAAAAATCTCTACATTAAAATGGCGACGGTTAAAGAAAAGTGTTAAAACACGAAAAGGATCGTACTTCGAAATCAAATCAATCTACGAATCAAATTTCAACATTCTAACGCAATCTGCAGAAGCTATGGAGGTACGCAAATTATCAAAAACAACAATAAATAATAAATGTCTACGTGAAAATGGCGATGGTAGGAGAAAAAGTTTATACGTTCAAAATGCACTTCATTAACATCAACTCAATCCAAATACAATATTTTAATCCTCCAATTCAATCTAAGGGAGTTTGGACGTGCAAAAATACTTCATAGTCAAGGATTTATTTAGCTCCATGCACCCTTCAAAAATCCCTAGATGAATTTCGGATGTGTTATTCATAATTCATAATTAAAATTCTCTACTGTTGCGATCGCTCATGCAGCTCTAACTTTGAAGATGCACAAAGGTTGAAGGTGCCAAAATTTTTCTAATTTTTCGTTCTGCCTCAAAAACAATCACAACACCAAATTTCAGCTAAATTGATATGTTAGGAGCCGCTGGAGGTTACAGTATGTATGTGTATATATATATATATATATATATATATATATATATATATATATATATATATATATATATATATATATATATAATTATTTATTCGAATTGTTGTTGCCTGTGATCTATTTTTAATCTCTTGATAATTATTAGCAATAACAGGCTGGTTGAATCTCAAAAAACTCGATTTTATTAAAAAGTTGACGTTTCACTACGACATTCGTAGTTTATCAAAACTTTTGAAAAAATTGAAATCTCCTTGACATTTATTGATTTGAAAAAAATTGAATAGACAAAGACTGCTTTGTCTCGCTGAAATTTTTTTCCGAATGTGGTTGTTCTTTGTTATTTATTACGTGCTATTCAGGCTAATATCAACATTCAAAATTGTTATCATTAGATGGCAAGGGAAACCACAGAAACCTTTACCTACGTAATGTTCGAAAATAAAAATAATAGGGTACTATTTATCTAACAACAAAGAAATTAGTCGCAGGAAAATATTAAAAAAGTAGAGCAGAATTATCGGTATAGAACGTTTATATGGAAGCAGCCGTTGACACGTGTTTCGGACTCTTTGGTCCTCATCAGAACGGGGTAGCAAAGCATTGGATTGAAAATTTGGAGATGAAAATAGTACAACAAATAAAAACCTCTGCTACGGAAGACAATCACACCTTTCTGATGAGGACCAAAGAGTCCGAAACACGTGTCAACGGCTGCTTCCATATAAACGTTCTATACCGATAATTCTGCTCTACTTTTTTAATATTTTCCTGCGACTAATTTTTTTGTTGTTAGATAAATAGTACCCTATTATTTTTATTTTCGAACATTACGTAGGTAAAGGTTTCTGTGGTTTCCCTTGCCATCTAATGATAACAATTTTGAATGTTGATATTAGACTGAATAGCACGTAATAAATAACAAATAACAACCACATTCGGAAAAAAATTTCAGCGAGACAAAGCAGTCTTTGTCTATTCAAATTTTTTCAAATCAATAAATGTCAAGGAGATTTCAATTTTTTCAAAAGTTTTGATAAACTACGAATGTCGTAGTGAAACGTCAACTTTTTAATAAAATCGAGTTTTTTAAGATTCAAGCCTGTTATTGCTAATAATTATCAAGAGATTATATATATATATATATATATATATATATATATATATATATATATATATATATATATATATATATATATATTATTTGCTTTCTTGAACCTTTTCATAATGTATTGTCCGACGGAATTATTGGCTTTTGTGGTTCAGTGAATAACACCAGTTAAATTTTTAAATAATCATTTACATTTAAATTACGTTTCGGTCATCAGTGTGACCTTTATCAAATTTAAAACGGACGTGTGGATACAAAAGGACAGAACTCCTGAGCGGATTTAAATTCAAAAAAACAGGCCCGTCTTCAACATCAATAAACGTCTGAATATACCTCGCTTCATTTTTATTTTCGATTTAGTCGTTTAAATTTGAGATTGTCTAATAATGTTGTTCTAGACGGGCTTGTTTTGTGAATTTAAATCCGCTCCGGAGTTCTGTCCATTTGTATCGTTTTCTTACGTCCGTTGTATGGAGTGTTTCTCGGTAGCGAGAATTTTACAAAAACAGTGATTCTGCGACCATAACAAGGATACAATTTTGGAGTCATCGTGGTTTCCCTCGTGGTTTCCATAACTAAAATGGTGTTCCAAGGTTCTTCTCATTCGAAAATGGGTTTGTAGTTTGAAGAGACTGGATCAACATTGGAAAAACCAAAAATTTAACAACGAAGGTCATTGAAAAAATGAGTCCATAGAGAGCGTAATTCAATCCTTTCCATTTATACATAGATCATTATTCCACCTCATTGACGCACATAAAACCGCACCCCTATAAAATACAGTTGGTGCAAGAATTAAACCCCAGAATGCCAGTTATAGGCTTCATTTATTAAGCTATACAAATTACTTTTTATATTTACCAATATCTCGTTTTCCGATGTGTCTCATTTTTACCTTAATAGATACGTTAACAAGCATTATTGCCATTACTGGAGTGCAACGAATCCGAAACGCAACCCCTACAATACTCTAAAACAGTGGTGGGGAAACTATCTTCATGGGGGCCAGAAAGTTTAAGAAATTTCAGAGGAGGACCAGAATTTAAGCAAAAATATATTTTGTTTTTAGTCCTACTATCCAAATAAACATTACACGCTTGCACAAATCTTAGTTACAAATTAAAATTTAACTTTTAATCGAAGGAACCATGATAGGTGTGTGATCAAACAAATGAAATTTATTTTAATTTGAGCACAGTTGGTGCTGCATGGCATTTCAATTTTTTTTTTGGCTGCGTTGTGTTGTCATTTATTTGAAATTTTTAGCAATAAGAGGAATTCTCGGAGGAATTAGAAAAACGACTTTTTTGAATAGTTAACGTTTTATCATGAAATGCACGACTTTCTTAAGGTTTTTGATTATGAGTTAACGTTTCGTCGTGAAATTCATGACTCTCAAATTTTGATTATTGAAATAATCAAAAGTTGTGAGAAAGATGAATTTCATGAGGAATTTTTTCAATAGAGAATACGATCTACTGAAATTAATCTCGTGATTTTTTGAGTTCAATGTATTGTCTTCGTTAATTGATTTTACCAAACAAAATACAATATATTGTCAAATCCATAACATGAATTGTAAACGCAACAATCATAGGAGAAGCAAAGAAAAATAAACATTCATCAAGATTACGATAAACTTCATTCACAAAAAGGTGAACTAGATGCCATATTTTTTAAAATTAATTTATAGGTGTTCAGGTTGGTATTGAGCTGAAAATATGGAATGAATATTCATATCCTCATGGCAAATGTCCGAAGAAGAATAATGATCAAATTTGTGTAGGATAAACTTTGATCTCAAATTAAATATTTCATTGAAATGTTTAAAGAATTCCTCATTTCTATTTCTCGAACTGCCAAGGTGGTTCAAGCCATTAAGTAGAATACTGCATGAACCACTTGAAAATGAAGTACCCAGCATTATCAACAAAAATTCGAAGGAGAATGTGATTCCGTTTAAACTCATTTATATAGGTATCAGTAGTTCAATATGAATGGACATACATGGGTGCGATCGAGAGCGCGTTTCAAGTTATGCAAATGAAACTAATATTTATACAGCTGAGATTTGAATAAATCTCAAGAAGCCGTAGCATCTGACTGTCTAGTATAATAAAATGCATCTAGGGTCAATTACTAACAGTAAACTTGTTAAGCGATCTTGAATCGCCTTATTTGATGCTTTTATACTTTTAAGAAGACTATATAGAAAATTGAAATATCTAAAAATTAAGAAGTTATTCGTTGGGATGAAAGTACTCTCCTCCATGAATAATGGGATCGTTTCGAAAAATATCCTGTCGGCTTTGTGCCTGATATTAGATTATTTCATGTAGATTACGTGGACTCAAGGACTCAATTGTTCTTTGCCGAATACCTTGTTTTTGCGCAAATAATAATAATAATAATAATATTAAGATGGAGTGATAAATACAAGATGGTATAAAAATAACATAATGAAAGTGGACACCATAACAACTTGCAGAGCATGCCATAGTCAGCAGGAAACTCTTATGCACATCCTGTCTGCTTGCAGAGTCCATGCTCCATCAGGGTATATAGAAAGACATAATGGGGCGCTCCGAATTCTCTACTTCCATCTGAGAGAAGTTTATGGTATACTTAGACAAAGAACCAGTGCTACCATATGTTCCACTAGAAATTGAAGCGGTTGTTGAGAACGATAGAGCTCTCATATACTGGAACTATGCTTTTCCAACAACTCGGCAGATCCACGCAATAAAGCCAGATATAGTCCTACTGGACAAATAGCTCAGAGAAATGTTTGTTGTCGAGTTTTCGTCCCCTGCCGAAAATAATGTGGTGATGAAAGAAGAACAGAAAAGGGAAAAATACAGAGATTTTATGTTCGATCTGAAGACACTATACCCAGGGCATAAAGTTAGGATGGTCGTACTAATCATAGGTTGTCTAGGCGGAATGAGAGCTAACTATGTAACAGAACTGAAAATTATTCCGGATCTCTGGCCGATGTATTGACACGCAGAATGCAGAAAGCAGTGTTGCTCGGGTCACTTCGAGTCATCAGGTCCCATGAATTATAGAGGCCGCTTGCAGCTCATCTCTTTTGTTGAGGGACGCTGTAAGGGCAGGATGAAGAACTACTCCAAGGAATGTGTGAGAGGTTTTTTAGTGAGTAACCAGCAACATCCGGAGTCTCACACACCCTGAGTATGCGTGCGGGATACTCTCAGGATAGTCTATAAAAGATTTTTCCTCTTACACGGATGTAAAAAAAAATAATATTCTTCATTTCAAATCAGAATGTTACACGATATTGTGAACAATTAGAAATGAAATTGTGTCAGGAAAAAAGACAAGAAAAAAATATAAATAAAATGTTTATCCAGGAAATTTATACTTAAAAAATTCCTGGATATTATATGTCCAGTAGCATATGGTAGATTTTTTTTTTGTATATTTTAATGTTGGTTTCTGTTTGGATTTCTATTGGGCAATGGTTGAAATATCTTATCGATTGGTATTGTGGTCCTTTTTCCGTTATTGTAAACCTGTGTGCTAGATATAAAATCTGTGATGTTCTTGTATTGTAGTGCTTACTTCTGTTTTCTGTATAATGTTTGTTTTTGAAAAGAAAAAGTAGGCTCTCTTGTATATGGATTGCAGTCGATGGTAAAAGCCATTTTGTTTGAACTTACATCTGGAAAAATCCATTGATTTGATGCCAGAAATCATTCGTAGTGCCTTTTGTATTTTAAAAATATTATTTATACTTGAGCTGGCTCTATAAAATATAATTCCATACTCCAATTTCGATTCAAAAGTTGTTTGATAAATTATTTTTAAAGATTTCGTGTCTAGATATTGTTTTATTACTCTTAAAAAGTGACAAGTTGTTGAAAGTTTGTTTGATAATTCTTGAATATGTTCTGTCCAGCTTAGATTTTCATTTATCTGCAGTCCCAGGAATTTTGTGGTTTTATTGAATTGTATCTTAGAGTTTGACTTCTAAGATATTCTGGTGAATCATAGCCTGCATGATTGGTTTTAAAAAGGATGATGCTTGTCTTGTCAACATTCATGCTCAATTTGTTTTTGGTAAACCAATGTTCTGTCCTGTTCAGTACTGCTTCTGTCATTTCAGGAAAAGTATTTGCTTTCAATAATATGTTCGCATCGTCTGCATAATTTATAATTTCAGTTTTTTCATTTTCATCTAGGCTAGAATGCAGGTCATTTATGAAAAGATTGTAGATGATTGGCCCTAGTATACTTCCTTGTGGTATTCCTAATTTCATAGGGTAAGGTTCCGATAAGCATTCATTTATATTATTGTTTACAAGTGTTCTTTATGTTCTTTCTTCTAAATATGACTTTATGAGTTTTAATGCTGTTCCTCGTATACCTATTTGTTCCATTTTTGCCAAGACGTAGTCATGTCTCAGGCTATCAAAGGCTTTTGATAGGTCTAAAAAGAGACCGTACTTAAGCAACATTACATATGATCAGTATTTGCCGTTAGCAATTTGAATTGCATCTGAACGTAATTTACACATATCTGTGGAATGTCTAGCTCCGGTGAAAGGGGTAGTGCTCCCAGATGTATGAAGCTAATTCCTCTGTCGATTTTATATCTTGATATCAAAAAAGTTACCAACTGAGCACATGTGGAGTTTTCTAGAGTTCCTTCAATTTTCTTGGTCGGCAAATATATCAAATGAAATTTGAAAAAGTTAGAAATGAAATTTTTTAGTATAAAGTTTTTTTATGAGAATGTTATAGATAGTAATAGTTATCACTTAGCTACTGAGTTTCATAACCGAAATTTTAAGCTAATTGTTTATTAAAATTTCTCGAAAATTACAACAGATAGAATTCTGAATTTTTTCACTTTGAGATCTTTCTAGCTTCCGAGATAATCTGAAATATCACATCCGATTATACAGGAAGTTGATATAAACTTTGATATTTCAAATTAAACACTCAGTATATTTTCACATTTTTTGATTTTTCAGTTAGTTTTAGTTCACCGTTCAAACTTATCTTTAAAATTTATCGTTTTCGGGATATACAGGTTTTTATGATATTTTCTTAGATATTAGCGATACAGTCTTCGGGGAAGAATGTACAATTATATTTATAGGTAAAAATCAATTTCCAGCTTACTTGTTGAAGGAGTGTGTGGCAATTCATAAACAATTCATTGCTAATAAAAATTACACAGGATCTTCAAAATTTGTGTTCCAATTTCATTACAAACATTATCATGAAACACCATTCTTTCAAATGGAATATATTGTATATTTTCACAGTTTTAGATTGTTCAGTTTATTTTAATATAAGTTATATCTCAATATTTTATCGTTTTCGAGATATTACCTTTTTTATAATATTTTCTCGAAAAATGAGGATATAATCTAGGAAGACTAATGTTAAATTGAATATATTCTCATATTTTGAAATTATACAGTGCTTATGCTGAAGATATTATTACTTATTAAGTTCTATTTCGATATTTTATTATTATTTACATAATTATATTCATAAATAGTTTAGTTTTAAAGAACTTAATTGAAAGTTCTGTGGTAATAGAAAAGACAAATGGCGTGTCCATGTGTAGAAGGCCTTGGAAATAATTGTTTTGGATTGATTGGGACGATACATGGTGTAAATTAATAAACATATTAAAATAATGGTTAATAATAACAATTTACACATTTATTAAATGAAATAACGCATGACGCACGTTGCGGCGAAATTTCACCTTCTTCAGATGCTAAAGGCAAACTCTTTTTGCCTTTAGCATCTGAAGAAGGTGAAGTTTCACCGAAACGTGCGTCATTCGTTATTTCATTTAATAAATGTGTAAATTGTTATTATTAACCATTGTTTCAATATAAATAATTATTTGCCTATAAAGAAATGGCAAAATATCAATGTTCCTCATATGTTAAATCATGTGTTTAAAATAGCAAAAAGTCAGGATCAGGATATAGTAGAAAGATTTTTTATATTTGTTATTTATTTACGGTGTTACAGAATTATTAGCCAAACATGTAGATTATTTGCGGAACGATATCCACATGTTGCAATGCCCAAATTCATTCAATTGTTCACTCGGAAATTGTAAAAGTAAAGGAGCATTTCGTCAATAAATTCAACGAATAAAGCATCAACAAATGAATATAATCAAATAACTTTTCTAGAACTTTTTCCTGCTCATCCAAATTCTTCATTCTATGGCTCGGAAAGAATTCGTTATTTCATATGCAACCATTTATACAACATTAATGGCGTCCGTATAAATGCATAATATAAAATCAATTGATTATAAATAATGGTACTTTTCAAGGCCCCCAAAAATCCAGTATGATAATCTTCCAGATTATTTCTTTTGGGATTACTTAAAAACATGTTATATTCAAATCCCTTCACAACTGAAGACCATATCAGAGAATTAGCGCCGCTATTAATTTATTAACACCCAACACAATTGAAAATGAAAAATATTATGATCTTCTAAAAACAATAAAAGCTTGATTAAAATAAATTGTGACGTATTCCAATATGTGTTAATGAAGAATGTAGTCAATATCTCGAAAACCATAAAAATTGAGATATAACTAATATGGAAAGGTTTACCTACCTGTAATTGAGTGCAAAATGAAGAATGTATATATATATATATATATATATATATATATATATATATATATATATATATATATATATATATTTACTATGCAGGCTGTTCCAAAAGCGGGGGACGTTCAAACAAAAGGAGGAGATACGGTAGTCAGTGTCGATTAAATCTCCCAAAAGGTAACAAGTGCGTGTAAGCAACGATATAAGCGTCTCAAAAAAATAAATAAATTATTCAAACACTATACAAAGGACGCCAATGAATTTATCTCAGGAGCAACCTTGAAGAAGGCATTAATCATTGTCTAAAGAGTGAAATTATATAAATATATATATATATATATATATATATATATATATATATATATATATATATATATATATATATATATATATATATATATATATATATATATATATATATATATATATATATATATATTTATATATATATATAATATACCTATATATATATATATATATATATATATATATATATATATATATATATATATATATATATATATATACCGAGTGTAAATGAGTGATGGGACACCCCCATAACTTTTTAATGAATACTTCGATTTTATTGAAATTTGGGTGGTTTATCTCAGACATAATTTTGAGTTTTCTCACATACAAAATCAATATGGCTGACTTCCGGTTTCACAGAAAACGATATAAAAATTAAAAATTCAAATGGAACACCCTAATTAATTTTTTCAAAAATTATTACTTTGGGCGATATTTTGAATCAATTATCTATGATTTAGACGACGTCGCAGCCATCTACGATAAAAAAAAACAAAATGAAAAACAAAATTGAAACTGCGCTAGAATTGACATTTGACAGATGGAATGTATGTATTTGAAGCCTCTGAATTAAAATATGTGAAAATATATAGGGTGTTCCATTTAAATTTTTAATTTTTATATCATTTTCTGTGAAACCGGAAGTCAGCCATATTGATTTTGTATGTGAAAAAATTCAAAATTATGTCTGAGATGAACCACCCAAACTTCAATAAAATCGAAGAATCCATTAAAAAGTATATATATATATATATATATATATATATATATATATATATATATATATATATATATATATATATATATATATATATATATATATATATATATTGCTACCTCTAGTAATTCTGGGGAATCTCATCTGTTATTCTTCTGCCTTATATATATATATATATATATATATATATATATATATATTATATATATATATATATATATATATATATATATATATATATATATATATATATATATATCTCACTTTACATAGAATAAAGTGAAGTCTGTTCGCTTAGATCTTTTGAACTACTCAACGGATTCGAATGCAGTTTTCAGCAATAGATGTTAGATAGGTTTATATGTATCAAACATACATATAGTAGTACAGAAAAGCCGAAAAATATATTTTCCTGCGCTTAAATCGAGTAGAAATATAAACATACAACATTGTGAATTACTGGTTGCCGATATCTTGCAATAAGATGTTGGAAGATAAACATGAACCATCAAAATATTTTCCGATCATCTGGAGCTTTACACAATGTCGAATAAACTGCAACCAACTGTTGGTAACGTAGAGCAAAATGTAAATAAGTAGTATCAATTCAGATTAAAACGAAATGGTAGAAGTTATTTCGCGTGGATCATTATTATATGGCACAGGCGGTCATAATAAATTAATTTCCGATTGTAATACACAATATTATATAGTATATAGCACTACTACTACAGTTTTCCCGGTTTCCCACGAAAAAAAATTATTCTGCATAGTTACACAATTTAATTATTCGTATTTTCCATCATTTCTATATTTATATCTAAATCTACATAGTCTAAGTATGTATAATACATACATATAATAGTAGAGAAATATATGGAAAAATATTTTTCTGCGCTCAAATCGCAGAACAGCATTTCATTAAAATGATTCATCATAACATAACATCTTAACATTCGTTAGAAGATATCAGAGATTTAAAAAGCAGTGGACCTCAGACCTGAATGAGCTATAATTTGGTGAAAAGTGAAAACTTCAGCCTTCTAGGATGTTTTGAAGGCTGCATGAAGCTAAGAAACACCAATTCTTGGTTGAATTTTGCATACCAAAATCCCCTAAGAATTGAGTTAGTGGGTTGAATATTTATACATAGATTGACTTTATGCTAAGTGCCTTTGGGTGGTATAAGCATTTAGTTTATTTTTTCATCGCCGCCAATTTTATGTAGAGATTTCATGCTTCTTCGTGGTGTATTCAATAAAAATTGGAGAGTGACATAATAACCCTGAATATATATATAGGGGATACCGGGTACAAAAGTAACGGCGGGTCGAAAGTAACAAATGCACTGTAGGTTTAAAGAATTGTCAAAACACCACTTAGCTGCTGTCAGGTGATAGCTAGTGGCGCCACCTTCAGTTGCATTCAATCGCCGCTCGCGCCACGCACTGTTAGATCGTGTGAGAGGACGCTACGTGACTTCACAAATCAAAAGTATATTTTTTGACGTTTACTTATTTGATGTTTATGTAGTATTAAAGGAATGATATTAATCTGAATATTTGCATATTGATACTCGATTAGATTGATTTTACAGTGCTTAAATTCGTTTTTGTCTAGCATGTTCCGTTTCAAGGCTATCTTTCATGTTCTAACAAAAATGCTGTAGGGTACAAAAGAAACGCAGCCCTATGGGTAGGTACATAAGTAACATGTTACTTTTGTAACCGTATCGATTTACTCTAAGTAAACTTTTTATGTATGTGTGTTTATTTCAACAAAATGCCGCGACAACGCATAATAAGCACCGCACGAATAACAACTAACATGGAAGTCTATCGAAAAGCGGCTGAAGAGCATTTTAATCATGGTAAAAAAATTAGAGCCATAGCAAAAAAATTGAATGTCTGCCATGATACATTGCATAGATATATAAAAAATG
Organism: Cynegetis impunctata; assembly: GCA_030704885.1. Lineage (NCBI taxonomy): Eukaryota > Metazoa > Arthropoda > Insecta > Coleoptera > Coccinellidae > Cynegetis > Cynegetis impunctata. The sequence continues at coordinate 198,921 of JARQZK010000784.1, read as the reverse complement.
AAGCTAGAAATTCTAGCGCAGTTGTAGACAAGGAAAATAAATTTGACGACGAAGATTGCTTCTACCTCGTTTGTTTAGAAAATTTTAGGAATAGTCGACTGAATGAGCAAAGTTTACATTGTTTCGAATGCAAAATGTGGTCTCATAGGTACTGAATGCGCCAATGAATTATGTGTGCCATAATTGCGAGTCTGAATAGAGAAGACTGACACTGATTTTTCCAATAAATATTTGTTTGATTAAATATGTCATATCATATTCATTACAAACCCCTTTGCCTTGTTACTTTCGGCCCACAACGTGCTACTTTCGGCCCGCCAACGTGGTCGAAAGTAACAAATGACAAATTTTTTTAAAGTTTCTGTGATTCATGCAAAAAACACAATAATTTGGTAATTTAAGACGTTAATGTATAGAACATAAACGGAATTTATGTATGGCTATATCAATTTTACCGAAATAATAACACCTAACGAGAAACCAAGGCGAAAGTACAAAATGTTACTTTTGTACCCGGTCTCCCCTATAAACTGACAAAAGTTTCATAAACCGTAGTAATTTTAGTTCAAAAAAGATATATAGATTGAGAAAGTGAACTATTCAAAAGGTGGATATAGCCGATCCGCATCTAATTATAAAATAAAAAATTTTAAGTTACATTTTTCATTTATCACCAAATCTCAGGAAATTAATATAAATATCAATATAGTCAGGTCGGGATTAAATAATTGATTTATATATATATATATATATATATATATATATATATATATATATATATATATATATATATGTATATATATATATATATATATATATATATATATATATATGACAAGAGAAAAGTATTCAGTTCAAAAAAACGCGTGCTGCGAAGTACACTTACAAATTGACCATTCAGAATAGTAAAAGAAAACATGACGAATACCCTCCCGAATACATACATAATACATATATATATATATATATATATATATATATATATATATATATATATATATATATATATATATATATATATAATACATATATATATATATATATATATATATATATATATATATGTATATATATGCTCGTATATATGTATATACAGGGTGGGCCATCCATAACTTTCCACCCCGAATTTTGAGCTTTGAGATGGAATAACGAAAGAACGCTCGGACAGGTCAAATTTTGTTGAAAGGGGGACAAATAAGGGTGTTCAAATGAGTTTGATATCACTACCCCTCTAGCCGCAACCCTAACAGCAATTATTTCAATTTAAACGAAAGCGCACGATTTACTTTGTAAATATTATTGTTTTCACGTTTTCAGTTATTGTCTCGGTTTCAGCATTTCTAACATGTCTTTGGCCCCCAGTTCCCCCCCTCTGGATCCGCGCCTGAGGAGTAGTGATATCAAACTCATTTGAACACCCTTATTTGTCCTCCTTTCAACAAAATTTGACCTGTCCGAGCGTTTTTTCGTTATTCCATCCCAAAGCTCAAAATTCGGGGTGGAAAGTTATATATGTATATATATATATATATATATATATATATATATATATATATATATATATATATATATATATATATATATATATATATATATGTTGATCTATATTATCAGAATGACTTTTAATTTTAAATTCTCCTATTTTACGAAATATTCATAAGTTAACGGAATTTTTTTTTATGGACAAAATATAAATATTCCTCTCTATAAAATACAGTTTAAAGATTCACTTACATTAATATCCTTAATATAAATTAGAACATAGAACAGAGCGGGCCACTATTTTTTTCAATGTTTCACTGACAAGGCTATACCTTTACCGGTATTCACTTTTTTTTGCAGGAGAGTCGATATGTGTGACTTTTCTAAACTCAAAATAGAGTTTAATTTAATGTGGCCTCGGTAATATTGACGAACTTCATTATGATTATAATACTATAACTCAAAAAAGGGCATATAATATATATATATATATATATATATATATATATATATATGTATATATATATATATATATATATATATATATATATATATATATATATATATATTTATATATATATATATATATATATATATTTATATATATATATATATATATATATATATATATATATATATATATATATATATATATATATATATATATATATATATATATATGTATATATATATATATATATATATATATATATATATATATATATATATATATAGATCTATATTATCAGAATTACTTTTTATTTTAATTTCTCCTATTTAACGAAATATTCATAAGTTAACTGAACTTACTTTTATGGACAAAATATAAATATTCCTTATCTCTATAAAATACGGTTTAAATATTCACTTACATTAATATTCTAATTAGAACATACAACAGAGCGGACCACTATTTTTCTCAATGTTTCACTGACAAGGCTATATACCGGTATTCACTTTTTTTTTGCAGGAAAGTCCATATGTGTGACTTTTCTAAACTCAAATTAGAGTTCAAATTAATGTGGGCACGGTAATATTGACGAACTTTCGATTTCTTCACTGAACAACTGGACCTTTTGCTTAGGTTACAAAATTTTGAAGTTTTACGTATCCTGCCTGAAAGAGTACTCAGACACATACGTTTTCGTAGCCATGAGTCTAGTCCTCGCAGTACATGCGGTGTTGCCGTATTATATGACTGAATTTCATTTAAAAAGTCTGGACGTTCGTCAAATAATATAATTATGTTAAACATAAACTTATATTCAATTGAAAAATTCTCTCCAATTACATTAATAGTGAAATAATTGAATATACTTTCTCTTTATAAATTTCGAATGCGTATTAGTTGCAGGTTTCAAACTGAACTTGATTAATAATAAACAACAAATATTCCTATCATATAGAAAAATACACAATAAGAGTTCATATATGAGGGTTTCATTTTGACAAAAAAATGCAGTTGGATGCGGTGTTCAACTTTTCAATACTTTCAGTTCAGATGATTATACCTTCAGAGTTATTGATATATTTGATTAATCTCATTAAACATTATCCTACATAAATTACAGGCATTTTCATTTCTATAACGCAATTTTCTTTCGGTAATCACTGATCAATTTAAATTAATCTTCTTCACTGCGGTAGTCTAATGAAACAGTATGGGAATCACCATTTTGGTATTCCCCCAGAGGTAAATGGCAAGACCTTCTTGACATCTATTATAGTTTCACTGCCAAAATTTTCATTCAGTACCTATACGCATGAAAATTGTTACACCTAAAAGAACTTAAACTATCTCATTATTATAATCCTAATGCTCTATAATTTTAATTGTATCCTGAAAGTACTTAGGTGTGAATACAAAAATAATATATCCCATGAATAAAAAGTGAGTAAAGCTTTGGTTGTGTCAACCTAGTAAAGCTTCAAAACCACAGAAGTAAAGTGATATCAATTTGAAGAAATAAAATGAGGTTATTGTTATGTACATCAACACCATTATTAATATAAATATTAAATGTGCGTTCTATATATTTCCGGTTTCCTGTGTGTATACAAACTGTACTCCAAAACCAATAAAAATAACTTTCTAGGCTGGATACTTTATATTCAATTCATGCTTATAAATTGAATATATTTCCTAAATACACATTAACGAACTTGAAGTACTAGATGATATCGGCTGCGCGCATTAGTCTTTACTTTTCAGTTTGCATCATTTCAGTTGTAGGTACATTTTAAAATTATATCTATTTTAAGGCACATGACTATATTTCAATGGAATATGTGTAATATATATATTATTTCATAATATCATTCTAATCGTCAATGTTTCAATTATATATTCAATCGCAGCCAAATTCACTGAAATGCCTAAAATAGTTTGTCTTCTGTCAAGTATTATATTCTGAAAGTCTAAGTAAACCTTGGCAGATTATTTCGTGAATATGGCATCACTGCATTTCGTTCATGTCTAAGACTGATGATAGTATCCCCTCCAAATGTTTTGCACACTGAGAGCACGTGGTATAGCAGTGACATCGTGAACGAACAGCGGCATAGATTATTTTAATTACTTTATAATTCAATTTAAATTTAAATACTTAGACCCTTCTCCAGTATGATTTTCTGAGGACAGTGCTTTGCAATTTTCATGATTCAGCAGAGTAAATTCGCAGGTATATCGTTTTTGTACAATGAATAGTTACGCCCCTTTCCCATTCTGTTTACTTACTGAATTTAGATACACCATTTAACTGATATCTTTGTAATTGCTGTGGTCCTTTATTATTGGTACTGCACTGAAAGAATAAAGGGATAAAGTTGGTCAGTAATATTTGAGTCTTTAGTGACTCAAGTTAAATAAAGATATAATATCAGTGAATATATCTGTTTACCAGTACCTATATCTACATAGTGCAAACTTCATGGTTTTAAACAAATAAGGTAATTTTGTGATTTGAAAAAGCAGTTTGTTTCCAGAAGGGAGTAACTATCATAGCACATATTACAATCATTTTGTTCCTACCTTGAGACTAATTTATGGTTTCTTTGGAATTATTCAGTATATTTTGCATTAAATGTATAATGCTAGATATCAGTCATCGGTGTCATGAGAGATAATCGTTGAAATACCTAACTAGAAGTTACCTAAATTACTTGTCAATCCTGTCATATGAGTTTAGGAATTTAGATTTAGGAATAAGTAGTCCATTTTGTGAATATTATTGGGACGAAGTTCCTTATCGTGTGTTGCGAAAGGGGGCTAGAAGGAAAAAATTAAGACCAAAAGTAGTAACGACACTTTTTGCGCGCGCACGCCGTGCGCGTGTTTCTCTGTCTGTCTCTCTCCCTCTCATAGAAAGCAAGCCAGTTATTTTCGTTTCGTCTTTCTATTTCGCATTGAACAGTGTGGTGTCGCGACGATCATTTTTGTTGAGTGTAGGTATACAGGTTTTTTGTACATAAAAAATAATTAAAAAAATATTATTATAACTTAAAAAAAATTAAATTTTATTACAATTCTTTCATTAATATTATTTTGCGCCAATGACATTCCTATTATTAATTGTGCACAGGCACAATTAAGAGTCGATAAAGCGAAGTGCGGCTTTTCCGTGTATACATAGAGAGAGAGAGAGAGATTTATTCGATCTTGTAACCAATACAGGTGTTGATCTTGTATAAACACATTTCATTTACAAAAGAAATAAAATTTTAAAAAAAATGACCTCAAAAATAGAAAAATAAACACTACAGTTCCTCAAAATTTCTTTCATCAAGGAACACGTTTAAACTATAATAAAATTTTTTTACAAGAAAACTTTTAAGGCTACTTTTCTGTACACCGAAAGATCGATTTTCAAATGTTTCGGGTAAATTATTCCAAACCGACAACAATCTATATGTGACATTCTTCTGCAAGTATGTGAAGTTTGGCTTATCCTCAATTAAACATTTTTTCCCTCTGGTGTTATAGGGATGTTTCATATTCTCGAACTCAGAAAGATTATTAATGACAAACATTACAGACTCATATATATATATATATATATATATATATATAGACTCATATATATATATATATATATATATATATATATATATATATATATATATATATATATATATATATATATATATATATATATATATATACAAACAGAAAATGGTTAATATACTAAAGTTTTTAAATATAGTTTTACAGGTTTCAGTTTGTTTCATTTCGAAAATTACTCTCAAACATTTTTTTTGTAGTACAAAAATTCTTTCATCTATTGGCGATCTTGCCCAGAAGATAATCCCATATCTTATTCTTGAAAGAACATAAGCATGATAGGTAGATAATGCAGCGTCCACTCCTACTGTATCTCGGATGACCCTTAAACTATAGCAATGTCGTGCTATATTTGGAGCAAGTTTTTCAATTTGACTCTTCCAGTTTAGTTTTTGATCCATAGTTAATCCTAAGAATGATAGACTTGATGCTGTTTTGATGTTAATATCTTGGTGTTTCAGAATCAGCTCATATGTTCCTTCACCTCTAACAGTAGGAGTTTAGTTTTGTTTGTATAGAGCAGCTGTAGTGTGCTGTTCATTCAGTGATTTTATGATGGTTCTGAGTGCTAGGTATATTGCATTTATGGTTGATTTGCCCCTCCTGAAACCGCATTGCTGATTGACCAATATGTTATTTTCCTCAAAGAACTTAATGTGTTTATCAAAGAGTACTTTTTCAAAGATCTTATTCACATTTGATAGCAGATATATAGGTCTATAGTTTTCAAATCCTTCTCTACTGCCTTTTCTGAATATTGGTATCAAAAGTGCTTCGTTTAGCATCTGAGGATACTTTTTTTTGTTTTTGTTTGTAAAATCTGGTTAAATATTTGTGTCAAAGGTGATGTCATTATCGATGCACACTGTTAAAGTAGTTCTACAGGTAATTCATCATGACCAACAGATTTTTTATTTTTTAGTTTTGAGATATAATGATACATTTCTTGCTCTACAACTGGACTCAGAAATATACTCTTACTGCAAGATCTTATATTGTCAACATTAGTATTTACTTTGCTGTTCTTCCTAACTGAGTCAATAAAATATGAGTTAGCCCTGTCAAGTACATCAACCTCATTTTCTTGAGGAAATGCGCTCAGAATAGAGTCACGTACACTATGTTTTCTATTTGTGATATTGTTCACCAGATTCCAAGCAGCTCTGCTTTTGTTTTCAACTTCCATTATATACTTCCTATTGCTCATCCATATGGCCTGTCTAGTAACTTGCTCGAGTACTCGACAGTATTCCCTATAATACTCAAGTGTTGTTTTCCCTTCCTGTACTTCATTACAAATTACTCTTTTTTGCTTACTTGATGTTTTTATCCTAACCGTAATCCATGATTTTGTGTTCCCTTTAGCAGTGCATTTTTTCTGAGGGAAGATAAGGTTTAAGTGTATCTTCATTATCTCTGAGAAACCGTTATATGCTCTTTCTGGACCTATTTCCTCCATCACATTCTGCCAAGATACCTCCTGTAAGCTTTCGACAAACTGTTGAATTTTGGTGTTAGTGAATAGTCTTTTCTTCTCAGTTGTTTTTTTATGTGGAACATTATTACTTTCTATGGTTATGAACTGGGCCATATGGTCAGACAGAAGAGAATTTATATTTTTGTTATTTCCGTTCTCCAGGCAGTAAAATAAAATTATCCGTGCGAAGCCGGGACGGGTCGCTAATATATGTATATATATATATATATATATATATATATATATATATATATATATATATATATATATATATATATATATATATATATATATATACCTATATCTCTATATCTCTATATATAAAAATGAATCCTTATTTCCCTTGATCACGCTTGAACGGCTGGACCGATTTCAATAATTCTTTTTTTGTTGTGTTTTTTATTGTCAGAAGAAGGTTCTTATGAAAGAAAAAATTAAGAAAATTGCTCGGGAAATTAGAAAATTTGAGAATACTTAACCACCATATAAAATTATTTCTAATCTATATCATTTTTATTTTGTCATGACTTGATAAATAGATAGATAGATAGATAGATAGATAGGTAGATATACATCGGCAGATAGATGAATAGATAGAAAGATAGATAGATAAAAATAATTTATATGGCAGAACGTTTGCCCGGTCAGATAAATTGATAGATAGATATGCAGATCGATAGACAGATAGATAGATAGATAGATAGATAGATAGATAGAATGATAGATAGTTAGATAGATATAGAAAGATGGATAACTATCTAGATAGATGGATATATAGTTAGATAGGTAGATATACATCGGCAGATAGATGAATAGATAAAAATAATTTATATGGCAGAACAACGTTTGTCGGGTCAGCTAGTATATATATATATATATATATATATATATATATATATATATATATATATATATATATATATATATATATATACATGGCTATCACAAGAGCCAGAACATCTATGGCTATCTAACTGGCCTCCGCATAAAAGCTGGACTGCCTAGCCTCCGGGTGAACAAAGCGAGCGATAAGTCTATCAGCACAGCAAAATAGTTTGAAAAACTCAATAGAACGGTGGTTCACTGAGAGCGGTAGCAAAAACTCTTGTAAAAAAGACAAATCTTCGACTCATCTATCCTACCTAGACACCTCCGTATACACATGAATCAATTCGCCTCTACTGTATGAAGTGCACACATATTGTTTGCATATTTCGCCTCCAACAGTGTTGCCGGTTATCATGAATGCGAGTATGTAAGGAATAGCAAAAAAGGTAGTCAAATAGCCTCCAATCGTGTTTCATTGTAGATATATTCTGAAGAATTATATTATATCACTCGTGTTCTATCATTCGTTAATCGTAATTGTAGACATGTAAAGTAATGTGAAGTGTTGGAAAGCTACAATCTTGATGCACTGAGTAATGCAAATAGAAAAATTAAATTGAAATTGTTTTTATATTTGCTATTTGTTAAGGTCTGGAACAGTGCCGGATTAGCCACGTAACAAGAGTTGCAAATGCTACGCGAATTGAGGGGCCCCGCGTTCCAATGCATGTCTGAAAGTAAAAAAAATAAGTTTAGATGAGCGTAAAATATCTTGCATGCCTCAAACGCGAAGCGCTTAGCTTAGGCTATGCTCACTCACACCTGTAAATCTCGATTTCGTCACGTTAAATCGTAGGTATAGGTTGTATAATATCAGCACGAAAAACGTTGGTGTCAAAATCTACAACAATAATTTTAAGTTGTACCACATTTCTGAGAATTTAGCGCTGACCGCACAAGTTATCTGTTTGTAGGTACTACTTGCACTGCACTACACGCAAGTTTGTAGCACTGAAAAACTAATACAGAAATTCCCTGATATTGTCACGAATCGAGCTAGTTGTAAAACCCGAACAAATACAATAGGTTTCTTTTGACTATCAAACTATTATAATTTGATATATATTCATATTTGGCATAACGTAAAAAACTGTAAAAAGCTCTTTATATGTTAGTGTAGCTTTCTATTTTAGTTGCATCAGTTTACATTCCACCATATTATTGTAACAGCAACACTTGTGACCCCCTGGCGAATGAAATAGAGCCGAAGTTTCTTGTCAGTTCTCATGGCTCAGCCAAAATCAGTTAACTGACCGTAGGTAAATTATAATGGGTGTCATTTACTTACATGAATTTGAATTTGAATTTGATTGTGCGTATGTAGATTTGATTGTACCCTACTACCAAAGTTGAAAAAAGCTAACCAGTTTTATTTGTAAAAGTAATATAGGAAGTTTATTTCAAAAACTGGTATTATTACACGCACAGATATACTTGTTCCTACATAGCTGCTCCGGGTTATCACGCACACATATTTTCGGTTTTATTCTCTGATCCGAGTTTAATACCATAACATTGAGAACCTGAAGCGAACCAAGGGCCTCTTGTCGGAATTTGCTACAGGCCCCGTGCTGGCTTAATCCGGCACTGGTCTGGAAGGACCTTCCATTATATTCGAAAGCAGCTCTATGTATTGAGCATTTATAAGGCGAGCATAATTAGACATTCAAATATTGTTTAAGTTTTGAAGAGAGTTTTTCTGATAGAAACTCCGCGGGAGGATGAGAGCTATGATAGCAGTCCGCCGCATCATTAAACTCTTTAGCTATCTCATTTTCGTTAGGATCTGATGATTTCTTTGTGTATATTATTTCAGACTTCGAAGAAAGATATATTTCCATTTTTAATCAAAATGAGACAAAGGTGAGCCTTGAAACCATGTGAAACCAAAGGTGAAAGCTTATAATGCCTCCAAGTTCCTTGAGATACAAACCGAAAATACCTCTGAGGGTGGAGCGTTCCGTAGATTTGCCGATAGGTTGGGAAACGCCCTCTGATAGAGCGATGTTCTGGCTCTTGTGATGGGTACGGCAAATTAGTGTTTATTATCTGCATAGCTTGTGTGATGAGAAAATAGTGCTACTGGTGAAGTAATAGAGGCAATGGCTGCAGAAGACCTTCCGTGATAATATCTGTAAAAAATACATATTGGCAATCTTCTTCCGATGTTCGAGTGTATGAAGCTGGACGGTTACTAATTTGAAGTGTTGACGTCACTCCCTAATACCTATTTACATAGATTTCCAGATATAAAACGAAATGCGGCTAAGGCAACTATTTTGATCATCTTTAGTTCTAAGGAAATAGTAGACTGATATTGTATGCCAAAACTACCTCAAGATGTACAAAAGAGTGCTTAAATTCCTAAAGTACTCATCATGATGGAGAGGAGAGCGACTTACTTCGAAGGAAAAATTTCAAGTGAAATCGACATAAATCCCGAAGAAGAATACCCTGAAGAAGAGTCCGAGAAAAAAGATGATATTTTTTTTCAATATCAATATCAAGGTATAATAAAATATTCTTTGAAATTCTGAAAGTTGTGCTATCTTGGGAATGAGTTGAATGTCAGAAAAACACACTTTTCGATACGGCATGTTGTGTCCTCATAACAAAAAGGCTTACTTAAATATGTCGATACTTATTTTGAAAATACATAATAATGATAATAAGTTCTTTATTACCAACAGGTAAAATATCTAATTACAGGAAATAGTAAAGCTAAATAGAGAAGAAATCAAATCACAGCGCAAGATACAAAAATAAAACAGGAATATTAAAGAAAATGAAACAAAATGAAAGTAATATCAATCAGTATCCTCGAAGCTGAACATAAGCTCAATACAAGATATTCACTATTTTATGATGCCAAGAAATATGAACAAGAAAAAAGAAAATGAAATAACAGAATAATGAAACATAATCGTTAGATATTTAACTTAACCTAATTCAATTCGATTTCAATTCAACCTGAGTACATAACTCTTAGCAATAACTCTATGTGAGACAAAATGAACGTCACATTTACCCGCGACTGACTTGAATCTATACTCCATGAACCAAATGGGCGATTGCATTAAAAAGTTGGTCCTTGGAGTAACCCCATAGTACGGGAAGCTTGCCTAAATAAGAAGTCTCAAAGCAGAAGAGAGGAGGGCGTAGACAATACTGTTGTGAAGTAATTTGCATAAGAATTTGAGAGATAAAATTTGTCTCCTACGCTGCAATGAAATTACATTGTATTGACTCAATAATAAGAACTTCAGGAACCTTGTCTGAACAGTCTCAAGATTGTATTAATGGCAAAAATGAATAGGACGCAAAATCATGCTGTCGTTAAAGTCAAATTAAACCAAGAGGAAAAACGTCTTTCTCTTATTATGCACAGTTTGCAAAAATTTGTCATTCAATATTTCGCACGTCACATCGATACTTTTGCGTTTATTCAAAGACACATTCCCAAGTGGTAACTAATATCATTTGGTACACAAGCGGAAAGTTAGCCTTACGAAAATTTAACTCTCTAGTATTCATAGCGGCCACGCCTATGGAGGCAACATGCTCTTACCTACAAAAAACATAAAAAGGAATCGAAGGTAGCTACGGATCAGCACTCACAAGAAAAAAGTTGTCGAGAGATGCGACACTTAACATTCGAGAAAACCATATCTACTAGTCTACCATTGATATTAACCAAGTTATTGAATTGATTAAGGTTGAGAATTTCTGCCAATACTCATAAGGCTATACATTTCTCATCCGAAGGCGGATTGTTCACAAACTGACGTGCATTAAAATCTCCTATAACTAACAGTTTTTTATCAAGTACTTATTGAATAGTTGAGAAACAGTCAAAAAATGAATCGTTACCAAATCAACTTGAGGAGGTACATCAACATCAATTAAAATAAATATCAGTAATCCAGCTTTAGTTTTATAGCCAGTTAGATTTTAAGATGGAAACAAGCCATGAAGCGTTGATGAATCTATGCGCTCCGATGAATGCCTATTATGTATTTCGACGAGAACTTCACCTTCAGTAGAGCACCTTGTTGAATGAAGATCCCTGTCACATCTTTAGATGGATTAATCATGCGAAAAAAGTTCAGAGTTCAATACACCACTCCTCAACCACGTCTCCATCAAACAAATAACATCGAAGTCACTGGCAGATACCGAAAAGAATAATTCATTGATCTTGGAATTAAGTCCGCGCACATTTTAGTAAAGGCAGTTGATCGTAAAATGACGTAAAGTGACAGCGGGCTAAGTTTTCTAATAGGTAGTACAATTGTTGGAACTCCATGTATGAACTTCAAATGGACGTTCTCTCCGTCAGCCTTTCGCTTTTCAATATTAGACTTGACATTTCGGTAGAACAGCTGCTGTCGTGGTGTTTTATCTGACGAAATTGAGAGATGTGAAAATAAGGGACTATTTTTAGGAGTGTTTAAAGAATGATTGAGAATGGATTCAATTAGGCGGTTCTCGGTAGAACTATCTTGATAGAGGTCATAGTTTAAATTGGCTTGCCGAGTCGTGTGATTTTCAAGCTATAAGTTCTGAAAATATTTTGCGATAAGTTAGTCACAACCTCAACAACTCTAATTCATTTATTCATCGTATGGCAATACATCACAGTAGTGAAAAAACTCTAAAATTATCTTGAATTCTAGATTCCGCCCCAGAAAGATCAGATGGCTGCTCCTGCAGATCGAAAACTATGATGTTGTTTTAACGTTGTCCAAGATTATCTAATTCTAAGATGATTTGCTCAATAGTTTGGTCACTTAACATAGGATTGGCATCATTATGAACATTTTCTACTGTAGTCTTGAGCTCTTTTATGAATTAAAATGAAAAAAAGGCCTCTATAAAAAGTAGATAACACAAGATCTAAGCCATCGTTATAGTTCACAATTTGGCATGTATTTTAAAATCACTTCAACATGTGAAAACTAGTATAGCCACACAAGTCAAGACAACTGCTAATAATAAAAGACATAAAAAACAGGATTTAAAATCCTAGGTTGGAGCCAAGATTAAGCCGATTAAGTGAAATGCCACTTTCGAGAGCATATTAGTTTATATGATCTATATAAAATAGTGAGCACTTAGACTAGGCAAGAGAGTGGACAGCTAACTGAATACATTATGTTACCAGCTAGCACCACGTAACCTTGTGCCAGCAGGCACTTTTTTGGGACTGTGACTCTTGACCATAAGCTGAACACACCACCATTATGATCAGGAAAAAAAAACAATGTCTTTTATACAAAATTTCAATAAAACGACACTTTTTCACTTTGTAACCCGCACAAACGTTTGGACCAGAAAATGGCGTCGTCAATCGATAAATGTAACAACAATCGCTTATTGCCCGGTGCGCGTGTTACCCGTCCTCTCTCTTTCCTAGTCTAAGAGTGAGCAACTTTATTATTTTTAGCGTAAATATATTTCAAGCTCATTTAAAATTGTCTAAGTATTTGAAAATATTTCATTTCTTCGAATACTATAATAATATGTCGTAATCTCATTAAAAATTTATGTACTTGTATTAATAACCTTTTCCGCATGCCTAAAGGTGAAAACAACTGGCCAATATTGATAAAAGTTTAATTGAATCTGAACTCGTAAAGAATTTTCTTTCGGAACTTAATACAGTGTCAATTCACATAGTGAAATATGTCACTAAGGATCAAAAGTATTTCAAAATAACTTGCATACTGAACAATGAGGCAAGCAATATGAGAGAAAAATATTTGTGAGCAAAAAAAGAAGAAAATTCAAAGTAGTAATATTGACTCTTATTAAAATATGATATGGTTTTCTCAAACTTTTCATTGTTAAATATTCTTATTTCGCATATTATCCTGCAATTATTTTTATTCCGAATGTTATATGTATATAATTCACAATTATCAGTTTATTGGATTCAACAATTCTGTTGATATGTATTCATTTCTGCCTACTAAAAAATCCAGGAACGTGAGAATTCATATATTTATGTGTGTTCAATTATTTATTATTTATAAGAATATAAACCTAAATCAATTCACCTCCATGCAACGTTGCCAGATCTTGGAGGCATGTTAGAAAAGTGGTTATGGAGAATGAGTAGAGGCGAATTGGGCATACACAGCTGCTATCGTGTATAAGCGTATATTATCGACGTGCCTCTCTCGGAATTTTGTACAACTAATTTGTATATTTTTACGCGTGTATGCTCGAAATAGCTTCCATCCAGGATTTTGCCTACAAGGTCTCTACGACCTAAATAATCATAAAACATGAGAAACCGATTTCGCCTCCGCATTTTACTAATTCGCCTCCGATTTGGAGGCGAATACAATGGCACTTTGTGCAAGGCGGAGGCGTATAAGACGATTCGCGCATATATATATATATATATATATATATATATATATATATATATATATATATATATATATAGATGTATATAAATTTGTTACTTGTTTACGTTATATGGGAACAATAAAAGTTTAGCTCTGACAGGTTAATTTAATTAATTATTATAAACGAATAAATGTATAAAATTGTACGTTTCGGTGGTACATCCACCTTCTTCAGCACTCGATATATAAATCACAAACAACCTTAAATGTAACATACATACATATAAAATCAATTAATACAATAATCTTGTCAAGTACATCCACAATAAAATTACTCAATTAACTAACATTAACATATTAAAAACAAACCGTCTGTCATATATTTATACATTTATTCGTTTATAATAATTAATTAAAGTCAGAGCTGAACTTTTATTGTTCCTATATATATATATATATATATATATATATATATATATACATATATATATCGAGTTTTCTGTTTGTCCGAAGTGAGATACCTCACTCAGATATTAGTTTTCGATTTTAATCTGTACATTTTCGCTTGCACCACAATATAAACGGCGTTTAAGCCGTCTCAAACCCCGCATAAACCAAGTTTAGTCGATTGACACTGCTGATGAGGTCGTTGCAGAGCGACACAAACTGTCTAGTGTTTCCATAGTGTATGATGCCAGCGTCAAATGTCCTAACATTCTCCCATGAAGGATGAATAGGAAGTCCATGTCGCCACATCACATTTCATAAAACTGGCTCCGGTAGAGGGTTGATTTGACTGATCATCAATTTTTCAAATCAATTTCCCAATGTTTTCATTATATATATCATATGATAATGTTATAGAGAGAAAAAGATTGTAAGTTTGGATATAGGAAGTAATCTCTGCAATGAATCAAAAATCCTTTACCGGTATTCAAATGAACACTCAGGGTGATCCATTAAAAGAAAAGGATTTTTGTGGCAACGAATATTCCAACTAAAGTCGAAAAAACGCTCGAACAAATGCGTTTACTGCGAACGCTGTCTCAACGGTGAGAAATATTAAAAAACTTTCCATAGAAAAGTTGTAGAACCGAAGAAGTTCTATAAAAAAGTCGGCGACGCGATATATCTATATGTTAAGGTGAATACACAAATTGATATAATACTAGCTCTGCCAGCGCTCGCGTGGAATTCAATTTGTGTTTTAACCTTGACATATAGAAATAGCTAGTCGCATTCTTTTTATAGTCCTTTTTGAGTATTACAATTTCTCTCAAGAAAGTTTTTAAATATCTCTTACCGTTAAGGCAACGTTCGTGAAAAACGCATTCGCTAGTTTTTTTTCTTACTTGCAAAATTGGTGGCCACGAAGGGACCTTCTACTTCAACTGAATAGCAAATAGCCTATGCCCATTCCAAATATTGGAGAAAGATTTTTTGGAATCGGATGAGTTGATGAGTAGTTTAGATTTTAAGATGCTGGGATTCAGAGGTTGAGCGTCGAACAGAGTACACGCTTTACCTCTCAATCCGCGGTGGGACGTGTGGTCCTTACATATGTTAAGAGCAGTGGCGTCGTGAGGCGTGGGCGACCGCCTACCTACGGCCTCGCGGACCTAGTATACTCAAGACGTTGTTGACCTAGGGGCCTCGCGCTGGAACCGTCAGATATATATATATATATATATATATATATATATATATATATATATATATATATATATATATATATATATATATATATATATATATATATTAGCATAACAGTTATCGATGAAATGATTTGACTTATTAAAATTGAACAAATATCAGCTATCTTGATATATTAAAATACATCAATCAACACAATAGAAGAAAACTTTATCGGATTTCTTGCTGTCACTGAGACGACTGAAGAATATTTAATTAATACAATGCTAGAAGAGCTAAAAATAAAGGCTTAAATATTCAAAACTGTCGTGGCCAAGACTATGACAATGGTACAAGTCGTAAATAGTGAAGTTGAAAATCGAATATTGAGTATAAATTCTAGGGCATTTTTTATATCATGCGGTTATCATAGCTGGAATCTGCTGTTAGTAGACGTACACTTCTGTAGTAGCAAAAACATTTTCTGGTTTTATTGAGAAAATTTATTAGCTATTTTACTATTCCAGCAAACGCTGAAAACTAGTCAAAGGCAAACTGAAGCTTACTATGAAGCCTTTATCAGACACCAGGTGGGAGATCATAACTGGGCAGTGAAATATATATTACTGCAATTTGACGAAGTTGTTTAATGCATTGAAAGCTAAAAAAATCAAACAGAACCATCAGACACAATTAGTGATTGTGATTTGGTTTTGAACAAAATTAATGAGGAGAGCAGTTATGATTTGCCTAAACACTTTAAAAATAAAAGGGTAGCAAAAAAAACATGTTTGATTATAAAGACAGCGAGCAACCTATACAGTCTCCTAAAATCCGGTAAAAAACAGACTTCTTAATACCAGCAAATAAAATGAAAGTCAAATATTGCTTACGAAAAGTGGTGATTATGAAAAATGGTGATAAAAATTTACTGTTCGCTGTCTATTATTAATTACATAGACCACGACTTGTTGAGATTATTGCCACAAAAATGGAATTTACAGCGAACAATGAAGAGAATAGTAGCTGTCAAAAGTGAGCCGATGAATGTTGGGAAAAAAAGTGGGCCTCGCGAAATGTACCTTTGCCCACATCAAATTAAGGTCTTGCCCCGCCACTGGTTAAGAGGCTGGGTATTGGTATAACCAAGACCTCTGGCAACAGAGACCAGGTCGAAAATATTTTGTTTGATATGTAGATGGCCCAAGGGCCAAGTACCCTGGCACAGTAAAAGATTGAAGAAAGCAGAAGATGCAGTTTCTGTAAAAACAAAATAAAATATGGTGTCAGCCATAAACTCCGCACGTGTCCGTTTAAAATTAGTTACACCGTTTTGTTGTTGGGCTGAATTATGGATAATCATACAGTTTACTTTTTAAAAAAAGGAAGTGCAATTTCTTTTTACGCTACAAATACATCCTCAGACTCATGGCCCCCTCCAAAACAATTGCCTGGATACGCCATTGTATATATATATATATATATATATATATATATATATATATATATATATATATATATATATATATATATATATATGTGTGTAACGGTGTAACTAATTTTTTTATATCAAATAAAATAACTTTATTCAAAAACATAACATGTTAAATAAAACCCTCAATATAATTAATGAAAGTACTAGTAATAATGACTATCAATATTTCAATTCTAAACGATAGTTTGATCACATATGCTTTTACAGTTGCGTAATTGCATTATGGTTGACTATGAGAGTGAGTAGTAGATTGACGATGATATGATATGCTCAATTCGAGGTTAGATTGGTTATGCAGGTGGAGTCAAAATTAAGATTTTAAATTTTTTTTCAAATTTAAAAT
The DNA here is from genome assembly GCA_030704885.1 of Cynegetis impunctata. NCBI lineage: Eukaryota > Metazoa > Arthropoda > Insecta > Coleoptera > Coccinellidae > Cynegetis > Cynegetis impunctata. The sequence goes on along the minus strand of JARQZK010000784.1, from coordinate 181,188 downwards.
CCATTTGAAAGCGCAAACTAGATTAAGTATTTGAAGCATGAAAAATGATCATTTAATACAAATTTCAAGAACATTATTCCAGGTCAAAAGTAAAATCGATTGCAATGGATGTCTTTTTATTTGGCTCACTTAAAGGAATTTTTTTGCCATTTTCGCAAATTTCGAAGAGTATTTTACGGTTTTTTACATTTTTCTCTTCTCTTCTGAGTCTTCTGTGAGTCTTAGTACATATTGGGATCCGAGGAATATTTTACACTTTTTGTGAAACGTTAAAAAACGTTTTTACGCGGTCTTGTACCTAAAAATAAGCGAAAATAATAAGGCAAAAAGTTTATAACAGATTATACTTTCTCTTCTTTACGTTGCCTTTATTATTGAACCATCTAAACAATCTCATAAATATCTGAGACCAAATTCTTCAATTCGCGATCTTATAGAACCTTGTAGGTTGTAGGAACAAAGACCTTATGGACAGAAGTCAGAAGTTACAGTGATTTGAAATTCCGTAAAGTATATACCTAGATATGCAAATGGTAAATGGGTAAAAATTGGAATTTGCGCTAGTCACCGTAGAACGGCCGTAACTTTGGTTTTCAGGCGACTATCAACATTTTTCAATAGTCAAATGAAAGATGTTGCTTTATATAACTCCAATTTTACTATAGATTCCAATTTAAAAAAGATTAAAATTTTGCATAAGATTAAACGACAACGCCATAATTTACCTCAATTAGTAACTGGACAGCTTTAAGAGATATAAAATACATACTAAAGCCAGTGCCGGATTAAGCCAGCGCGGGGCCTGTAGCCAATTCGGCCAAGAGGCCCTTGGTTTGCTTTAAGTTCTCAAGTTTATGGTATTAAACTCAGATTAGAAAATAAAACCGAAAATGTGTGTGCGTGACAACCCGGAGCGGCCATGTAGGAACACGTATATCTGTGTGCGTGTAATGATACCAGTTTTTGAAATAAACTCCCTATATTTTTTATATTACTTTTACAAATCAAACTGGTTGGCTTTCTTTTAACTTTGGTAATAAAATAGTTCGTATATTATTTTAAATATTAATTAGGTACAATCACAGCTACATACGCACAATCAAATTCAAATTTATATTCATGTAAGTAAATGACATTCATGATACTTGTGAAAGAGCTATTTGAGCCAATTTGCCTACGGTCAGTTAGCTGATTGGGGTTGAGCCAAGAGAACTGACAAGAAACTTCGGCCACTCTTTTTCATTCGCCAGGGGGTCACGAATGTAAACTGATGCAACTAAAATACAATGCTAGACTAACGTCTTAAGAGCTTTTTACAGTTTTTTTTACGTTGCGCCAAATATAAACGTACATAAAATTCTGATAGTTTAATAGTCAATAGAATCCTATTTTATTTGTTCGGGTTTTACGATTAGCTCTAGATGACAATATCAGGGAATTCCCCAGTTAGTTTTGCAGTGCTACAAACTTGCGTGTAGTGCAGTGCAAGTAGTACAAACAAACTTGTGAGGCCAGCGCTCAATTTTTAGAAATGTGGTACAACTTTAAATTATTGTAGATTTTGACACCAATGTTTCTCGTGGTAGGTATTATACAACCTATACCTACGATTTAACGTGACGAAATCGAGTTTTAGTTTTCCAGGTGTGAGTGCCTCAGCGCTTCGCTTTTAAGGCATGCAAGATATTTTACGCTTATCTAAACTTTTTTTTACTGTCAGACAGGCGTTGGAGCGCGGGGCCCCCCTATTCGCGGGCCCCGTTGCATTTGCTACTCTTGCTACGTGGCTAATCCGGCACTGACTATTGCAGTGTATCGAAGGAAAGCAGTTAGGTGCGTGAGTATTTTTTCCATCCGTTTTAGACCCCCTAGAGTCCTAGACCACAATTTTCGAAAAATTGTTCATGTCATATATATATATACCTATATCTGAGATTGAATTCTCGCACATCACTTGGTGAAACATCATAAAGAATAAAGTATAAACTTTAAAATAAAAACTCTTGGCTTATGTTTCACAATATAAATAATATTTAGTTACTGCATTTAGCAGTAATGAAAAGTCGACATGTTTCGAGTTATGAACTCATTATCAAGACTGGACTCATTATCAAGACTGGAGTCTTGATAATGAGTTCATAACTCGAAACATGTCGACTTTTCATTACTGCTAAATACAGTAACTAAATATTATTTATATTGTGAAACATAAGCCAAGAGTTTTTATTTTAAAGTTTATACTTTATTCTATATATATATATATATATATATATATATATATATATATATATATATATATATATATATATATATATATATATATGATATGAGAGCGAGATGAAGTCAATGTTATGACGAAACGCGTTTAGTCAATAGATTTTTATTTCAACCTGTGAAAAGTTAGTTTTTTTATTTCTTTATAAAGTTATGAATATGAACTTTCACCAAGTAAATGCCAATTCCATTCAATATATATATATATATATATATATATATATATATATATATATATATATATATATATATGTATATATATTTCTCTCGGTACATGGGGTTGTTTCTGTTGCAGAACGAAAGTATCAAAATTTGGGTAAATTTCTGCAACCGCCGCCATTTTTACGTAGATATTTCCAATGTTCATATAAATATCCTTCCCGGTACATATTGACATCTCCAGCGTGTCTCACCAAATGAGCTGGATTATTTTTTTCTGGGATTGTTTTTGACGAGAAGTGAAACAACTAATTTGGTTGAATTTTTTCAACTGCCGCCATTTTTACGTAATTATTTCTTGTTTTTTCATGGTTTTTGAAAAATTGCCGAACTCCTCAGCTTTTACAGATTGAGTTAGAGGGTTGAAAATTGGTACGAACATTGAGTTTATGTTGACTTAAATTCGTTTTCTGGATTCAACTCTTTTTTCTCAACCGCGCTGCATTTCGTGGTGACTATTCCGTTCAAATTATATCTCGATCTGTTTCGCTATCAGCACTTCGCCAATTAGATTTTTTTTTCAAGATAGAGGTTTGAAATTTGGTATGTGGATTGAGTGGATGTTGAGGTGCGTTTCTTCATTGGTTTCAACTTTTTTCATCAACCACGGTGCACTTTTTTTTTCGAATATAAGCAGTCACGTTTGCTAATATCAGATGTATGGAAGGGAAACCATGAAACCCTTACCCACGTAATGTACAACACAGGTTCTGTTTTTCCCCTACGAATTAACATTATCAGACCTAACTGATGGTATTGTAGTGAATGGCATGTAATTAGTAACTGAAGATTGTCACGGCCGCAAAAAATGTAATGAAACATATTTGTCGAAAGTTTTGAGGAAGTCATGAATTTCGTGAAGAAACATTAACTGTTTAACAGAGTCGGTTTTCAAACTGAAATAAGTCTATATATGTATATGTATATGCAGGGCCGGATTAACCATTAGGCAGAGTAGGCAACTGCCTAGGGACCCCGCATCGATTGGGGGCCCGTACACGCACCAAGAAAAAAATTTCATCGTTCAACAATGTCTCAGAACCGTATGAATTAATTGTCGATAATGACCATTCCAAATGATGCATTAGAAAGGGTCAACTTCCAAGATGTTTTAAACGATAATATTTAAACTTACTGTACTGTACCTACAAAACCAATAAATATCTTGGAAGTTGACTTTTTCCAATTTGTACTTCACAAAACTGTTTTCTTTCGCTCATTGTATTTTATTGCGTTTAACAAGATTAAATTGAAAATAACCGCGTCCCGTCTCATTTCTCTTTCCCAACCCATCATGCAACCTGGATCATCATTCATCACTTATCTATAACCTATACATTAAAACCATTTCAATAAAGGTAACGAGTCAGGTAAGGTGATGCTGCAGCATCAAGTCAAAGTAACCATGTTGTTGCAATATCACATAAGAGTTTGAAGTAACAGGACACCTGTCGATCATCTGGAAGTTACTAACATCCCTTTATCAATTTGAAAAGACCTGGGGCCCGGACAGGGTTAATCCGGCCCTGTATATATATATATATATATATATATATATATATATATATATATATATATATATATATATATATATACTAGCTGACCCGGCAAACGTTGTTCTGCCATAAAAATTATTTTCTGCCGAATTATCTCTATCTATCTATCTATCTATCTATCTATCTATCTATCTATCTATCTATCTATTTAACAATCTTTCTGTCCTTATATCTATCAACCTATCTGACCCGGCAAACGTTGTTTAAATTACTAAAATGGCTATTAAAAAATATGGGTTGTTCATAGAAGGGTAAAAATTTAGAGTTGTATGTATTTTTTAATGCAACATCATAAAAAAATAAAAAAAAAATTTGACCAAAAAATTTATAAAAATGTTTGGGGTGGACCACCCTAATCACTTAGGGGTATGAAAAATATATTACGACCTATTCTCAGACCGACTATTATTATTTTCGATTGATGTCTTGCAACCCTATTGTGGATCTGTGGATAAAATAAAAAAAATTAAAATCGCAATGGAATTTTTATTCTAAGTCATGACAAAATAAAAAAAAATTAAGTTTATAATCAACAAATGAAAATAAGGGTTGATCGTAGAGGAGTGAAAATTTAGGGTTGTATGTATTTTTGAATGTATCATAAAAAAATAGAACAAAAAATTTTGTCTGAAAAATAAAAAATTAAAATTGAGGGGTGTGTACCACCCTCAACATTTAGGGGAATGAAAAATAGATTTTGTTCGATTTTCGCAGACCTAACCGATATGCACCAAAAATTTCATGAGAATCGGTCGAGCCATTTCGGAGGAATTAAACAAATAAAAAATAGGGGTTGATCGTAGAGGGGTGGAAATTCAGGATTGTATGTATTTTGGAATGCTGTATTATAAAAAAAAGAACAGAAAATTTTGTCTAAAAATAAAAATAGAGGGGTGGACCACCCTTAACATTCAGGGGGATGAAAAATAGATGTTGGCCGATTCTCAGACCTACCCAACATGCACACAAAATTTCATGAGAATCGGTCGGACCATTTCGGAGGAGTTTAACTTCTAACACCGTGACACGAGAATTTTATATATTAGATTTAAATACCTAATCTTAAAATATTTCTGCTCACATTTTAAGCATATAAAAAGAAATATAAGATTTTGTACTGAAACCTTTAGTTCTAATAATAATAATTAAATACATTTTCTTTCAAAACAAGACACTCTCGGAACTGAACAGAAAAACTAGAAAAAATTTGTAACACTTCTATAAGAAGTATTCCATTGAAGTAAGTATTATTGCATCTGGTCAGATCATGAAATACCTAATGAACTAACATCAGCATTTTCCTTTAAAACTGAGCAAAAAAAAGTTCAAACTTACCTTATTTATTCTTGAAAACGATATATTAAATATCAAAAACAATACACAATAATTTTAAATCGAATACACTCAATTCAGTGAGTAATCGATTAGTAAATCAAATAGATTTCATTCAACACCAAATTGCCATACACTAACGGATCTCAAACTCCAGAACTAATTTGAGAAATAGAATATCAGAAACTTATCAGAACAAATCATAATAATTTATTTTACTAACATCACTTAGGTACATGATTATCTAACAGGTTCTATGACTAGAAAAGAATTATTGATATTCCTATTCCTACTAAAATCTACCTACATATTTCTCTACACGGATCAGTCTGAGAGACAGGATTTTAAAATACAATATTCACGTCCAAAAACAGGACATTTACTTCAGGAAGACAAAAAGGCAATTTTTCTATTATTTACTGGTCAAGAAGGGGTGCTTACGATTTCATTTCATGAGATCTTTTATGGTCTTGTTAATATAAGGCCTTCTATCACTATTGAATAAGGATTTAGGCATACGAACACATAAAATCTATCCAACTAATATGATTTTATCTACTGATATGCAGATGCACAGATTAAGTTGGTATATCTGTAGCTTTGATTCTTACAATAGTATTGTCATGAAAAAAATCAGTGAAACTATTTCTACTAGAACTACCTAGAAAATATACTGAAATTCAAAAATTTGACAACTAAAAAGTTTAAATTAATTCTTATAGTCAGGCCCATTTACGCAAAATTTTATCAATAATTCTATTTATCCGCTCTACGCTAGCAAAACATAAAATACTCGCGAATTTTACAAAGTACAAAATTATGAAGTTTCAATTAAGAGGGCCGAAATCAATTAGGTAAACTCAATGATATAAGCATCTAAAAAAATATGGCTCTGAATTGATTGTAATATATCTAAGTCACTTTTTGAATTTCGTTTAATTAGACAAATATGATAAAATATCAATTTTGAAAGTTTTCACGATTAATTTTATTGCTATTAGAGCTCTAAGTACTTGTTTCAGCTTTCATGCACTCGATATACAGGTACCTACTGGTTTTTGAAGAAGTACTGCCATCTACTACGAAGGTTAGATATTTTACCAAATGATGTATATACAATTCATTATTAAAATAAAGCATTACTCCTCGTTTCTACATACCATGCTAATTATAAAAATAATCAACACATTCATTTCAAAATTATACTTTCAAGGGTTTGCAGTTTCTTCACAAAGTCCTTGTTATGTGTCAGTATTTCCAGTTAACTAAGTTCAACTAAAACGTTATTGAATCACATTCAAAATACGAGGAGATAAGAAAACAATAAGGCACAAACTTCCAGAAGAAATTTCATTGTATTTTAAATAAGAAAATTTGTCCAGTTGTACCATTGAACCTGATTAAAATTTTATTAAAAACTTTGATCTCAATTTCATCCTTCAATATAATTCAACCAGCAATTGAAGTAATTAATCAATTTACCACATATCACAAAAATTGTTCTTTGGGTATTATTAGGAATCTGATCATTTCAAAAAGTACTTGACTTTCGCATGAGAAATTCTTACCATACATCCTACTAAAAAAATTTCAATTGGTCTCTAATCAACGCAGTACTTTTTGGATAATTTTAAAGTTCAGCTGCTTTAATTTGGCACAATTTAAGTAATCGTATTTGCTCGATGTGATGCACATATGGATCTCAGTTTTATTCACAATTATTAACTACACATGTTGATGCATCAATAGCTGATAATCAATGGGAAATAGTTTCTTCAACCTATAATATGCTCGAACAAAATATGAACGTGATAAAAATATTCAATTTGTAATATACTGAAACGATTCTCAATGTTACTGTTGTTTAGTATCGTTCATTATTTCGATTTCATTATAATTACTAGATGATTATCTCAGTATTTGGGGAATGAAAATATATTCGAAGGCGTGCAGACGTGAATTACATCCTTCACAAGGGTTTAATATCAATTATGAATACCTTTCAGATAAGTCAGGTTTAACTCGACTGCTTTCCTCATCTATTCAATTGATCGCATATGATTTGAATGCATATTTCGATTAAATAAGATTGTTGTCCGACGTAAGATTAGACGTCCATCATGTATACTCTGCATTTAATTTTTAGTTATCGTTGTTAATCTGACAGTAATACTAACAAAGCGAAAGTAGAAACACTAAACAACAAATGCCTTTTTGAATGATTCTGATAATGAAATGATCTGCTATATCTGTCTAAAGCAAACTTAACAGTTCTAAATCAATAATTTGAAGCATTATGAGTATTTAGTTCCTGAACTACCATGCGATCTGGAGGAAAGACAAGATGTCAGAAGATTATCCAATTTATATCGAAATTAAATTAAAAGCATAGAGATGAACTTCCCGTTATTCTATCTGCTTACTCAGAGTTAAGCGAGATAAGTTATGATGTGGAGCGCAATGGATTTGATGTAAAATAGTAGAAACTTGCAACTTGATGCAATATCCAACCATCATAATTGTTTTCGTGTTTACTTCGAGTATTGACAGAGCAAATTACGAAATAATAGTATATTATTTCATAAGGAGAAGTGTCACTTTTCATACATGAAAAGTCACTTCTACTCCGAATGAAATATGTTATTTTATTTTCAAACGTTTTGAAATTCATAAAAATCTGAATATCCATTTTTGGATCGATTCACATTTACGCACATAATTCTATCCACTTACGATCGTTAAGAATTATGGAACATTTTCCTAGTTACGGTTGCCACACAAAGTTGATTCTAACAGATATACTTAAAGTAAAATAATATTGATAGTTATAATTCGCAACCTGGTGAGAAGTGGTTTAAAGTGAAAATGTCTTCAGAAATTGAGGTTTTGGCCAAAGAAGCAAAGTCTACCCTTGGACCATCGAAGTCTATTGAAAAATATTCTGCAGCATATGATCACTTCGTGAATTGGTGCAATTCGAAAAATGTGACAGTTTACCAAGAGAATGTGCTTCTAGCATATTTCAATTCAATGGCTAGAGAAAAAAAATGGAAATCCTCTACTTTGTGGGCCCAAAATTCAATGATCGCCTCAAATGGGCCTCAAAATTCAGTCGCAACTAGCGATCAAACATGGAATAGATATTGGTAAATATCTGAAGTTGTGCATATTTTTGAAAAAGTCCAATGAAGGATATCTTCCAAAAAAATCAAGTTTTTTCTAAGGAAGAGTTCGAACGTTTTCTCTTCGAAGCACCGGATGATTCATATTTAGGATTAAAGGTAACTATCATATTTCAAGTAATTTTAATTTTGTATTTTTGATCACGTGGTTGTTTCAGATTGTTTTATTATTCGGAATAGCTGGTGCCTGCAGATGTGACGAAATGGTGAAAATGAAAAGTACAGATATCGAGGACAAGGGAAATATTATAATAGTCAATATTCCTGATAGTAAAACGAGAAAAGTTCGAACATTCACAGTTATCGGGGAGAATAATCTAAATATTTATCGGAGATACACTGCGTTAAGACCAAAGGATTTCGTTGAAAATAGATTTTTTTTGAAATATCAATCTGGAAAATGCTACAGAGCTGTGATGGGAATACATGGTATAGGAAGTGTTCCAAGAAAGGTTGCCACTTTTTTGCAATTGAATCATCCAAGCGAATACACAGGTCATTCATTGAGGCGAACTTCTGCTACACTACTTATAGATGGAGGAGCCAACATTGAGTCTTTGAAACGACACGGAGGTTGGAAGTCAAGTAGTGTAGCAGAAGGCTATATCGAGGATTCTCTGCGAAATAAGAATGACATTGCTGGTAGGATATTGAGCGTCAACGAATTCCCTGGAACCAGCAACTCAGATTACTCTATTGAGGCATCAGCTTTTGAACAGAATCCGAGACAGAATCCTACCAGTTCATTATTACATGGTTTTAATTTTCAAAATGCAACATTGACCAATTGTACATTCAATGTAACATTAACGAATAAAAATGACGTTTGAATTGGAGAATTTTTTGTTCGTGGTTACCAATTCATCTTTGCATCTTTTCCTGCCGCCGGCCGGAAAAGTGTTGCATAGCAACACTTCTCCGCCTTGGCGGAGAAATAGAACTTTTCGATGATCCTGTCAATCGAGAAATGACGTTATTATCGTACGTTTGAAAATAAAACTTTTTTTTGTGGAATAGAAATCATATAGATGGGAAATCTGACATCTGTCAGATTGGATTAATCACACTTAATCCGATGTTATTCAACGATTTACTGCTGCATTATAAGGAAAAATAAAGCTACACACCGATCTGAAAAATATCAACAAGCGGCATTCTACTTCATGAAACTACTTTATTGGGAGAGCTCTACTACAAAGTGCAACAAACGACTGCCTAATGACATCGTTTCTACACTACACACATAGTTACATTCTACAGACACTAAGAACTAGTTACTTACTAAATCAACTTATGTATTAGTTTTTAAGAACTACAGTAACTTCGAGATACATACGACATGGCTAAACATAAACGTCTACAAAACAGGTAAATAAGTGTATATCCTTACTTCATATTTCAATTATAGTTAATATTTCATTACTACATCGATTTTTCAATTTGTTACCTATTACGCGCCCAGTGGCGCCAAATTCAAGCTAACCCTCTTGATAAAACTACAGTATTTACATAATTGTAAGGGTTCACTCAGCAAGTGAAACTAAAGTTTTATTTGTCTTAACATTTATAATTGAATATAAAAATAGAGGGTTCGTTCTGTCTCACAACGCTTATTGCTGTCATTTTGAATATAATTTACAATTATTGTCGCCAATGATATAGTCCTGAGTCATTCAAAATCAAATACTATACATACTATATTCAAATCAAGTACTGGTAATAACAAAAACACCAAGATTATGAAATTGACGAGCAGAAGCACAGGGAGTGATTCCAGAAGTGCCATCTTGATAAAGAGAAATGAACTAGAACATCCTGTGCTGTGCATGTATATATATATATAAAACTAGGAAAAGAAATGAATAAATATTATTGACTGACTCAGGACCAAGCTGGAACTAACCTTTCGCCCAACAACTATCACAAGGCTCAATGGCAATTGTTCCTTCAGGCGGCCTTACTTAAAACTAAGCATATATATCAAAACAGTATGAACATCTTTAAAAATACTATGAGCAATACGAAACTAAGAGCCAATCCGTCTGAGACCATAATACTGGATATATAAGAATGAGATTATGGTAAAAGTTACTAAACTTCGAACTGTATTTTTGAATAAAATATTAAATGTCGTCTTGTCAGAATATTAACATTAGTGCTCTTAGTTTCGTTGCACCATGGCACAAAGCCAGGCAATAGACGCATTGGTCCAAGAATCACACAAATGTAAAAGTCGATGCACAGCTATTACAGGAATGTAGGCAGGTCTGTCTCTTTATGTTCTGAAGGTGTAATTACAAGGCAGTTCACCTCGATGACTAGATCTGCTTTGAAAAATAAATAATATTTTTCATTAATATACAAGCTGCATTTTCAAGTATTCTTAGCTTCTCGAAATAATGAGATCTAGGTATGGAGTACTCTCATAGACCCAAAATATTAGCTGTTGAGCCAACTAAATAGGTGAGTTCAGAATGGAACACGATGGGATAAAACTCCAGTGTATATATCTGATCAAAAAGATATTTTCGAAAACATTGATAAATATTTTTACAGAGAACAGTGATTAGAAGATATATGTTGAAACAAAATTTTTTGTTGTTGAAAATATCAAACTTTGTTCAC